>JAJPUD010028764.1:0-14427 GCA_023553655.1 Myrmecobius fasciatus
GTGAGGTGGCACCTCAGATTTTTTTAATTTTCATTTCTCTAATCAATAGTGGTTTTAGAGCATTTTCACATACAATTATAGATGGCATTAATTTCTTCATCTTAAAATTGTCTTTTCATATCCTCTATGTATCAATTAAGGAATGACTTTTATTTTTGTAAATTTAATTCCATTCTTGATATACGTTATAAAGGAGGCCTGTATCACAAACACTAGCATTAAAATTTTTTTTCCCAGTTTTGTGCTTCCCTTTTAATCGTATTTGTGTTGGGTTTGTTTGTACAAAAATAAATTAATTTAATGTAATCAAAGTTGTCCACCTTGCATTACATAACATTCCCTAGTTCCTCTTTAATAATTGATTCCTTAGACTTCCATGGGTGGAGCCAAGATGGCAGAGATCAGAAACAGGTCTCTGTAACCTCCTTTAACCTTACCTCAAACCAACAGCAAATGAAGACTCTAGACTGTTTTTGAAGTCAAAGAATCCACAAAGATTCTAGACTGTTTTTGAAGTCAAAGAATCCACAAAGATTCTAGACTGTTTTTGAAGTTAAAGAATCCACAAATATCTGGAGAATGACACATTACTAGAAGAAGATACCTTGGAAGAATTTCAGAAGACGTCTGTTTAAATTGAGCAGGAGGTGGTCTGCCAAACCCAGACTGCAGCATAGGGAGACTGGAGGAAGGAGCTAAAGCAAGAGTCAGAGCATTGTGACTTCCATGCACCTGGGAGACTTCCGTGGGCCTCTTGGGCCAATCTATCCTGATTGTAAGCAGGTGGTTTGGCAGATCTGCCTTTTCTAGGGGGTAGATTATGAACCACTGAGCCCCAAAAGAGCACTAGACCTAGTTGCCATTACATAGCACTGGAAAGCAATCAGTCAATCAGCAGAACTGCCCAGTATCTGAAATAACTCAATTAGCACAACTGCCCCAGGGCAAATTAAAGTAGATGTCCCTCCTTTGCCTTGAACAGACTGATAGCTTTAAAAATGGATAAAAAGAACAAAAAGAACTCTCACCATAGACAGCTTTTATGGAAAGAAAGAAGAGCAGACCTCAAATCCTGAGGTCCCTAAAGGTAAAGCAAATCCAGAAAAAAGCCCAAAAGAGAGACATAAACTGGACCCCATGTCAAAAGGCTTCTTTGAAGATTGCATAAAGGATCTTTAAAAAGAGTTACAAGAAATATGGAGAATGAAATGAGATCATTGAAAAAAATGGAAAAAATGCAAAGAACAAAAAAAAATAATTGGCCAATTACTAAAAGAGTTGAAAACAGTAACTGAAGAAAATAATACACCAAAAATTCGAATTGAACAAATGGAAGTGAATGACTCAACAAGACATCAAGAATCAATTAAACAAAAAAAGGAAAAAATCAAAGAAAATATGAAATATCTCCTAAGAAAAAGAACGAACCTGGAAAGAGATCTAGGAGAGGCAATGTAAAGATTATAGGGATTCCTGAAAGCCATTATGAAAAAAGAACCGAGATATCATCTTACAGAAAATCATAAAACAAAACTATCCTGATATTTTAGAATCAGAAGGTAAAATAGCCATCAAAAGAATCCAACAATCACCTCCTGAAAGAAACCCCTAAGTTAAATCCTGGAGGAATATTGTGGCTAAATTTCAGAACTATTGTACAAAGGAAAAGATATTGCAAGTAGCCAGAAAGATACAATTTAAATATCAATAAGCCACTGAGGATTACACAGGAACTAGCAGCTTCCACCTTAAATGATTGAAGGACCTATAGTCTGATATTCTGAAAAGCAAAGGAACTGGGATTATAGCCAAGAATAACCTATCCAGCTAAAATGAGCATTATCTTTCAGGAAAAAAGATGGACATGCAATGATACAGGTGAATCTCACCTATTTCAAATGAAAAGACCAGAATTGTACAGAAAAATTGATCTCCAAACACAGAACTCAAGAGAAACATCAAAAGGTAAAAAGGAAAAAAAATCTTGAGAACTATATTTTCTTTAATGAATATACTTAGAGAATGAAGGTATAAATTGATTTTATTATGATAATATGAAAAAGAAATCAAAGGTAGAATAGGGATCACACTGGAAGAAGAAGAAAAAGCTGGTAAAATAAGGGAAATTACATCACAGGAAGAGGCAAAGAAAACTTATAATAATTGAGGGAAAGAAGTGAGGGGGATGAGCATTGTGTTAATCTTAACCTCATCAGATTTAGCTCTGAAAGAATAATAGAAGTATGGTATCACAAAGAAACTTGTTCTCCCTTATAAGGAAATAGGAGGGAAAGGGGGAAAAGAAAGGAAAAGACTAAAAAGAAGGGAAAAACAGAAGAATTAGGGCAAAGGTGTAAAAAAAGGGATAAGGCTTTAAAGGGGAAAAACTGTTTGAGGGAGGTGGTAATAAAAAACAAAAAACTGGGAAGGGGGGAAGAGGGATAGGAAAGAGAAAAGCATAACCAAGGATAAATAAAATGGCAGGAAATACAGAATTAGTTATTTTAACTGTGAATGTGAATGGGATGAACTCTACCATAAAATGGAAGTGGATAGCAGACTGGATTAAAAGCCAGAATCCAACAATATATTCTTTACATGAAACACATTTAAAGCATAATGATACATAAAGAGTGAAGGTAAAGGGCTGGAGCAGAATTTATTATGCTTCAGGTAAACAAAAAACAAAAAAAAAGAGCAGGAGTAGCAATCCTGATCTCAGATCAAGTAAAAGGAAAGATAGATCTAATTAAAAGAGATAAAGAAGGAAACTATATCTCACTAAAGGGTACCATAGATAATGAAGCAATATCAATACAAAACATATGCACCAAATAGCATAGTATGGAAATTCCTAGAGGAGAAGTTAAGAGAGATGCAAGAAGAAATAGATAGCAAAACTATAACAGTGAGGGATCTGAACCATGTTCTCTCAAAACTAGATAAATCAAACCACAAAATAAATAAGAAATAAATTAAGTAGGTGAACAAAATGATAGAAAAGTTAGGTATGATAGATCTTTGGAGGAAATTAAATGGGGACAGAAAGGAGTTTACTTTTTTCAAAGTAGTTCATGGAACTTGTACAAAAATTTACCACATGTTAGGACATAAAAACCTCAAAATCAAATGCAGAATAGCAGAAATAGTAAATGCATTTTTTTCAGATCATGATGCAATAAAAATCACACCCAATATAAGGCCAGGGGAAAATAGACCAAAAAGCAACTGGAAGCTAAATAATCTCATCCTAAAGAACGAGTGGGTGAAACAGCAAATTACAGACACAATTACATATTCCATCCAAGAGAATGGCAGTAATAAGACAACATACCAAAATTTGTGGGATGCAGCCAAAGCGATAATAAGGGGAAATTTTATGTCTCTAAATGCTTACTTGAATAAAATGGAGAAAGAAAAATCAGTGAATTGGGCTTGCAACTAAAAAAACTAGAAAAAAAACAAATTAAACCACCCCCCAATCAAATACCAAACTTGAAATCTTAAAAATAAAGGGAGAGATTAATAAAATGGAAAGTAAAGAAAACTATTCAATTAGTAAATAAAACCATAAATTGGTTTTATGAAAAAACCAACAAAATAGATAAACATCTAGTTAATTTGATTAGAAAAAGGAAAGAGAAAAACAAATTGTTAGTCTAAAAAATGAAAAGGGAGAACTTTCCACAAATGAAGAGAAAATTAGAGCAATAATAAGGAGTTACTTTGCCCAACTTTATTCCAATAAATTTGATAACCTAAGTGAAATGTAGGAATACCTACAAAAATGTAGATTGCCCAGATTAACTGAAGAGGATATAAATTACATAAATAGCCCCATTTTAGAAAAAGAAGTAGAACAAGTCATTAATCAATTCCCTAAGAAAAAAAATCTCTAGGACCAAATGGATTTACACATGAATTCTACCAAACTTTTAAAAAGCAATTAACTCCAATACTACGTTATTTTTAAAAATAGGGAATGAAGGACTCCTACAAAATTTCTTTTATGACACAGACATAGTACTGATACCTAAACCTGGTAGAACAAAAATAGAGAAAGAAAATTATAGACCAATCTCCCCAATGAATATTGATGCAAAAATCTTAAAATAAAATATTAAAAAAGAGATTATAAAAATTATCCCCAGGATAATACATCATGACCAAGTAGAATTTATAGCAGGAATGCAGGGATGGTTCAATATTAGGAAAACTATTAGCATAATTGACTATATCAATAACCAAATGAGCAAAAACATGATTATCTCAATAGATGCAGAAAAATCATTTGATAAAATATATCACCCATTCATATTAAATATACTAGAAAGCATAGGAATAAATAGACTTTTCCTTAAAATAGTCAGTAGTATCTATTTAAAACCATCAGCTAGCATTATATGTAACGGTGATAAACTGGAAGTTTCCCAATAAGATCAGGGGTGAAACAAGGTTGCCCACTATCACCATTATTATTCAATAGTGTATTAGAAATGCTAGCTTTGGCAATAAGAGAAAAAAAGAGATTAAAATAATCAGAGTTGGTCATGAGGAAAACAAATTATTACTCTTTCCAGATGATATCATGGTCTACTTAGAATACCCTAGAAAATCAATTAGAAATAATCTACAACATTTGCAAATTTGCAGGATACAAAATAAACCCACATAAATCATCAGCATTTTTATACATCACCAACAAAATGCAACAGCAAGAGATACAAAGAGAAATTCCATTCAAAATAACTATCGATAGTATAAAATATTTGGGAATATATCTGCCAAGGAAAGTCAGGATCTATATGAGCAAAACAACAAAACACTATCCACACAAATACCGTCATATCTAAACAACTGGAAAAATATCAAGGGCTCTTGGATAGATTGAGTGAATATAATAAAGATGATAATACCACCTAAATGAATCTATTTAATGCTATACCAATTATACTCCCAAGAAATTATTTCACTAAACTAAAAAAACAACACCAAAATTCATCTGGAAGAACAATAGGTCAAGAATTTCAAGGGAATTAATGAAAAAAAAGAAGGCAAATGAAGGTGGCCTAGCCTAGCTGTACCAAATCTAAAACTATTATTAAGTAGCGGTTGTCAAAACCATTTCTTACTGACTAAGAAGCAAAGTGGTTCATGAGTGGAATAGTTTAGGTTCCCAGGACAAAATAACCAATGACTAGAATAATCTATTGTTTGACAAGCCCAAAGACCCCAGCTTTTAGGATAAGAACTAATTATTTGAGAAAAAAAATATTGCTAAAATTGCAATCTGGTATGGAAGAAACTAGGCATTGACCCAGACCTAACAATCTATACCAAGATAAGGTCAAAATGGATTCATGATCTAGACATAAAATGATATTATAAACAAGTTAGAATAGCATAGCATAGTTTATCTCTCAGATCTGTGGAGGAGAAAGGAATTTGTGAACAACGAAGAACTAGAGATCATTATTAAATACAAAACAGATTATTTTGACTATATTAAGTTAAAAAGTTTTCGTACAAACAAAACAAATTCAGACAAGATTAGAAGGGAAGCAATAAACTGGGAAAATATTTTTACATTCAAAGGTTCTGAAAAATACCTCATTTCTAAAATATATAGAGAATTGACTCAAATTTATAAGAATTCAAGCAATTCTTTTTTTTCCAATTTTATCTTTTATTAGCTATGTGAGCCTCATTTTCTTTTCTTTTTTTATTAATACTTTTTATTTGCAAAACATATGTATGGGTAATTCCTAAATGTTAACCCTTACAAAGCTTTCTGTTACAAATTTTTCCCCCCTACTCCCCACCCCTGCCCTAAATGGCAGGATATCCACTACATGATAATTATGTTAGAATACTTAAGAAATCAAATATATGTATAGTTATTGCCACATAACATTTTTTGTATAGGAGAAATCATATCTACAAGAAATAATAATCCGATAAAGGAAATACAATGCAAGCAAACCTCAATAGAGAACATGAAAATGTTATGTTGTGGTCCACATTTCACATCCCTCTCTCTGGGTTTATATAGCTTTCTTCACTGAACAATTGGAATTGGTGTGAAGCATTTCATTGTTGAAGAGAGTCATGTCCCTTAGAACCGATCCTCATATAGTATTGTTGTTGCCGTGTATAATGGTCTCCTGATTCTGCTCATTTCACTCAGCATCAGTTCATGCAAGTCTCTCCAGGCCTCTCTGAAATCATCCTGCTGGTCATTTATCACAGAGCAATAATATTCCATAACATTATTATACCATAATTTATTCAGCCACTCTCCAATTGATGGGCATTTATTCAGTTTCCAGTTTCTAGCCACTACAAAAAGAGCTGCCACAAACAATCTTGCACATGTGGGGCCCTTTCCTTCTTTTATGATTTCTTTGGGATATAAGCCCAATAGAAACACTGCTGGATCAAAGGGTATGCATAGTTTGATAACTTTTTGAGCATAGCTCCAAATTGCTCTCCAGAATGGTTGGATCCATTCACAGCTCCACCAACAATGCATCAGTGTCCCAGTTTTCCCACATCCCCTTCAACATTCATCGTTATCTTTTCCTGTCATTTTAGCCAATCTGCCAGGTGTGTAGTGGGACCTCAGAGTTGTCTTAATTTCCATTTCTCTGATCAATAGTGATTTGGAGCGCCTTTTCATATGATTATAAATAGTTTTAATTTCATCATCTGAAAATTGTCTGTTCATATCCTTTGACCATTTATCAATTGGAGAATGGCTTGAATTCTTATAAATATGAGACAATTCTCTATATATCTTAGAGATGAGACCTTTATCAGAACCCTTAAATGTAAAGATGATTTCCCAATTTGATGCTTCCCTCCTAATCTTGTCTGCATTAGTTTTGTTTGTACAGAAACTTTTTAACTTAATATAATCAAAATTATCTATCTGGTGTTCAATTAAGACTTCCAGATATTCTCTGGACATAAATTTATTCCATCTCCACAGGTCTGAGAGGTAAACTATCCTATGTTCCTCTAATTTGGTTATAATATCACTCTTTATATCTACATCATGCACCCATTTAGATCTTATCTTGGTGTGCAGTGTTAGGTGTGGGTCCAGCCTTAACTTCTTCCACACTAGTTTCTACTTTTCCCAGCATTTTTTGCCGAATAGTGAGTACTTATCGCAAAAGCTGGGGTCTTTGGGTTTATCAAACACTAAATTGCTAACGTTATTACCTAGCTTGTCCTGATATCCTATTCTATGCCACTGATTGACTGCTCTATTTCTCAGCCAGTACCAAATGGTTTTGATGACTGCTGCTTTATAATATAGTAAAAATCATCTATAATTTTGAAAGAGAAAAAATGGATATTCAATGAACTTGCAGATTTTCAAGACTTTAAATCAAGCAAACCCAAATTTAAAAGAAAATTTAACATATAAAAGCCAATATGAAAGATAAATTTTAAGGACCTTAATATGGATAAACTGTTCAAACATAGATCAACCATATGTTTATATATGCATATTATATGTTTAACGTTCACATCACCAATAGGGTAGCTCAAAAGAAACACTGGCAGAGTTAAGGTAAAAACAGTAATCATCTTATACAAATGAGATGCAGAGGAAAAATAGACATAGAGGCATTAGAAAGGGGAAGAAGGCTTGTAATTCTTAAAACCTACTCACATCATGAATGGATTCCATAGGCAACAATAGGCAATATAGAACCCTCCAAAATGAATAGAGAAAAAATGGGGGCAGGGATGGGCAGATGGGGAAGAAAAGGATCAGGCAAGAAGACAAGAGAGGAATCCTTGAGTCGGGGAAGGTTAAGTAATAGCAAGGTAAGTTATGAAACAAAATCTAATTAAAAGGGCAAGCACAATAGGAAAAAGGGTATGCAAATGGGCTATGTATGTGTATGTGTATGTGTAAATACATATATATATATATATATATAACTACATATGTATGCATAAGTATCTTTTCTTAACTGTAGCTTGCATGGAGTAGGAAGGACTGAAATGGGGAAACAAAAATAAAGTAAACTAAATGTGCAGCAAAGAACTAAAGAAGAATTTATGAGGAAGTAATGAAAAAAATAACATCCATGAATATAATTTTTTCTAGTTATATACATGCTTTCTTGATTTGGTGATTTATTGTTATTTTTTATTTATTGTTTTATATTTCATTATATATTTTGAATTCTCCCTGATTTTCTTCTGGACACATGGCAATGTTCTCTTGTGTTGCTTTATTTTGCTTTGTATTCCTTTCCCATTTTTTTATTATTACTCTGAGTTTTTTTTCAAAAAAATATTTTTTAAAAAAGCAAAACTAAAAATGAGCAATTATACAATACAAATGAGGTGAGAAAAAAAGAATTGCACATAGGAATTAGATGAGAAAGAAAAGCTGGTAATTCTGAAATCCTACTCACATCAGAACTGGTTAAAGAGGGAAATTTTGCATATACATATATATGTGTGTGTGTATAAATATATGTGTGTGTGCATATATGCATATAAATATGTATACACATACACATATGCATGTGTGTATGTATACATACCAAGAAAGTTATAGCACCCTCCAAAATTTATAAAGCAATATGGGGGAGATGGAATAGGATAAGGCAAGATATAGAAAAGGTTTATAGATTAACAGGAGTGGGATAAAATATATAGATTAATGGAAAACTTATACAGGGAAAGGAAAACATATGGGAAGAAGATATGGGAGGGATTCTTGGGGTGAGTTGAAGTGGTTTAAGTAATAGCAAGGCAAGTTAGCAAGTAGAAGTAAAGTAGAAGAGCTAGCAGTTATAGGAAAGAAGAGATAATACATATATGTGCATGCATATGTATGTATGTATGTATGTATGTATATATATATATATGTGTGTGTGTGTGTGTGTGTGTGTGTGTGTGTGTGTGGAGAGATATAGGTAAACATATAGAAACAAATAAATTCATGTTTAACTGTTGCCTTCTTGGGAAAGGTGAGGAGGGAGAAGAAAGAGAAAAAATTGAAGTAAAAAGTTCATGGCAGGAACAAAAGAAAATCTAAAATGAAACTAAGAAAAAGACATACAGTTTTGAATAAAATGTGTTTTTTTCTTATTTATGCTTTCTTGGAATGGTAATGCATTATTGCATATTTTTCTCTTTTTCTATTTATTTTAAATAAAAATAAAAAATACCTCATATGACAGTAAATATCTATTCAGACTTTTTCAATATTCCTTGTGAAGAAGCACAAGAGAGGCTCCCAAGAGACTTTTTTTTTTTTTTGCTTCTGGACACCAGAAATTGTTAGGAGAGAATCAGAATTTAGTTGCTTGCTTCCTAAACAATAGTATGCATTTTTTACACAGATCTTCCCTAAAATTATAATTAATTAAACATTTAATTCTAAGCATCCAAAAAATAGACTTTTATCTGCTACAAATTTTCCCTTCTATCACACAAGGCAACATTTTAACAAAAAAGGGAAAGGCAATATACAAGACTTTTTACACCAAAGGGGATCTCCTACCAAAGAAACATTTATTTTTTATTTACAAAAAGAGTGAAATAATATGCAAGTACAATTCCTAAATATTCTTCTAAAATTCTCAAGGCAGCTAATATTGTGGAATACCTTGAGATAAAGGGATCTTCCTGGCAGAAACACATACTGGGAATCCCTTAGGAGGACTACTTTAATTGAGCTTCTAAAAATATTTTGATTTCTTTGTTTGAGCTCTATGACACATCGTAGCCCATTACTATGCACTTAAAACATTTATTGAAAGCTGGAGCTAGTAATTTAAATAACATATCACAACAAGTGCTACAAAGCCTGAGAATATGAAATGCATATGCAAATTGATACTCATAAATATAAATAGTATCTGAAGTTACAGAGGTAGTCATAACATCAATGAATTAAGTGGGCATTTTTATTATAAAATTATTAAGATTTAGTAGGATAAATTAAAATTGATTAACTACTTTTATATTTGTAGTTTTGGGGGAAACTGTATTCCCTGTGTTAAGACCCTGTCACCCACTCATCCTGCTCTGCCACCTGGAAAACTTTGCAATTTGATGGCAGTAGCAAAATATGTACTATGTAGTCAGGATTAAAGTGATACTGAGAATTACATCTGTTTCTCACCACAATGCAAAAGCTGATTTTAAAAAATAATAATAATTTTCCATTTCAGACAAGTGGTGCCTTTGCCTATTATTATGTGCAATCCCTGGAAATGATTCTTGTACTGAAAAGTGTTAGAAGTCATTGATCCTGATCTTCCTAAGCTTTTTCACATACATCGTCTTTTATGTTTCCATTTGATATTAATAATCTGTGGGTGGTTGAACAAGGTTATTCATGTTCTTAAATCTTTCAAGATATCTGTAAAATTTTAACTATACATATAAGATATATTTTGGGAGACAGTATTTGAGGTAGCATTTTGCCCTGACAAATAAATATTCTCCCTTGCTACAATAGTATAAAACTCCCTCAAAAATGCAAATACAGATAATGGAAACAAAAGTTCTTCGAGTAGGGACAATCATATGATGCATTTAATACCCCCTTTCTAGAAGGCTTGATCCAGACATGTGGCACCTTTCCTTTTTTTTCCCTCTTGCTTTTCTTTTTCTTCTTTTCTTAATTCTCAACAGTTTATTTTCTGAATTCATCATTCAACTGAAACTGGTCTCTACCAAATTACCAAGTGATCGCTTAACTGGCAAATCCATTTGGACTTTTCTGAATCTCCATTCTGCTCTATATCCTTTGATACTATTAATTCCTTTCTTCTCTTTTGTAACCTAATCATCATATATTTTCATGATGCTGCCTTTCTGGTTCTCCTCCTGCCTGTCCTTTAACTTCCTTTCACTCTCCTTTTCTGGATCTTCATCCAGATCACACCTACATTTAATTATAGATGCTCCCAAAGTTTCTGCCCTTGACAATTTTCAACTTTTCCTATGATATTATTTATCAATGTCATCAAATGCAAAGGATTAGATTATCATTTCTTGGCAGATGATTTATTAATTTATTTATGCATGCCTAATAGCTCCCCTGAATTTTCTTATCACATCTCCAACTGCCTATTAGACATATTACAATGGATGTCTCATAGAAATCTTCATCTAAATATTATCCAAGTTTAAACTATGCCCAAAAGGCTATAAAACTATGCTTACCCTTTGATCCAACAATGTCACTATTGGGTTTGTATCTCAAAGAAATCATAAAAAAGGGAAAAGGACCCATCTGTGCAAAAATGTCTATTTCAAAAATGTCTTTTTGTAATGGTAATGAATTGGAAATTGAATGGATACCCATCAATTGGAGAATGGCTGAATGAATTGGTATATGGTAATGGCATATGAATGTAATGGAATATTATTGTTCTATCAGAAATGATGAGCAGACTTTTTTTTTCAGAAAAATCTAGATTTACATAAACTAATGCTGAGTGAAGTGTGCAAAATCAGGAGAATATTATGCACAGAAACAATGAGATTATGGGATTATCAACTGTGATAGACTTGGTTCTTTTCAATAATGAGGTGATTCAAGAAAATTCCAATATGCTTGTGATGGAAAGAGCCATCCGTATCCAGAGAGAGCACTATGGAGACTGAATATAGACAGAAGGATAGTATTCTCACCTTTGTTTGTTTCTTATTTTCTTTCCCATTGATCTGATATTTTTTGCACAACGTGACAAATATTGAACTATGTTTAAAAGAATTGCACATAAAATTTAACCCAAAAAATTATCCAAATTTAACTCATCATATTTTCCCCAGAACCATCCTCTTTTCTGAGTTTCCTCATCATAATCAAATCCATCATAATCTTCCTACTTACTCAAGCATACAATGTAGATGTCACCATTTCTTCCTCAATCTCCCTCAGTGTATATACTCAGTCTGTTGGCATATCTTAACAATTATACTTTTGAAACATCTTTTTTCTTCTGAAATTGCTACCTCTCTCAAAGGCAAAAGATCCTTCTTTTTCCTCTATGTGTGCCTCCTTTCATTCTTAAAGAAAATGGCTTACCTCAACTTTTCCTTAGTATCTTTTCAATTCCATTCCTTCCTCTACCTGTCATTTATTTTCATCATTTATTGTTTCTTTGGCTTTTCTCATACCTCATTTTGACAGAAATTTCTAAGTATGACCAAAATGATAGCCCACACGTATTTTGTGCATTTACAATATATTTTGTCTCCTTTCTCTTTTTTATGAATTAAAACATATCTCCCAGAAGGACCTTAGAGAATTGGAGATTTGCACTTGCATTATGCAATATCTCCTCTGGAGGACATAGCTTTGTTAAACCTTGTCTGAAACTCTAATGCTCTTAGTTACTTATTTTTACACTTTGAAAATTTTATGATTTTGTATGTATAACATAGATAGATTAATGTGTGTATATGTCTTCTCTCCATCAACACATATTTCAATCCCTTCACTCTTTCTCAACAAAAATGGTTCTTGCCTACATTGTCTACATTGCCCTATAGAAGTTTAAAAGTAGAAACAGACAATAATGGAATGACATGAATTATTTTACTACCTAAAAGTCAAATACCCACTTTATACAAAATATTTCAAATCTAAAATGTTTTCCCTTCTCCCTGCCCAAAGGAAAAAAAGTGGTTATCTTATAGATGTAAAGTAACTGCACCTGAATACACATACCAAAAATTAAAAAAAATATTCACAATATAAAATCCTTACTATGTAATGAAATTCAATCCTCTATGTTCATTCAGCAAGCCTCTAATATAGCCTCCATGTTCCCAAATTAAAAAAAAAGCAAGTTCATAGATTTGTGAAAAGTCCCTTATTTGGATTCCTCATTTCTAAAGAAGTTCATTGTAACATCCTGTCCTACATTCAACCTGAAATAACTTTATTGATTAGGCTTAGACTCCTGATTTATTGAAATTGAAAAAGAAGATTTAAAGGAGGATATTAAAATATTTTATCTTCATAATTGAATGTAACCTTTATTTATGAATCCTAACATGAATAGTGACCCTGCTGAAAATGTAGAACCTATCCTTTCTTCATCACACAAAAAGGAGTAGACAGTGATTGAATACAAACATAATTACTAAAGGTGGCACAAAAGTGAGGTTTTTGGAAGCCTAATTACATTTATGCTCACATTATACTTTTAAGAAAGAATCAAAGGCCAATGAATCATATATGCACTAAAAAAGAGAGAGAAAAAATAAGCATGCAAGTTAACCTGTTCAGCACACACAAATAGAGTAATTGAGCCATAAAGCGATTGCCAGGGATTTAAAAAATATGCATCTTACAACTTTATGGTTATGAGGCCAAATTTCTATCTTCTAGGTCTTGTTATTTGTCTTCTTGAGAAAGATTATTTAAATTATAAGACATAAGAAGATAAATTAATAGAAATAATAATAAAAATAAAAAGAAGGCAGCACCATAAATAATCAAAAAGAACAGAAATTTCTCTGAAGGAATACTTTAAAAATAGCTGAAGTAGACATACTGATAAAATATAAAGGATGATATAGTTAAAATCTGGTTGACAAAAAACATCTTAAAAAACCCAACGACATTACATTCATGAACTGATACTAAGTGAAATGAGCAAAACCAGGAGATCATGTAGCAACAAGACTATATGATGATAAATTCTGATAGATATGGTTCTCTTCAACAGTGAGAGGATTCAAAACAGTTCCTATTGTTCTGCGATGATGATAGTCATATACATCCAGAGAAAGGCCTGTGGGAACTGATTGTGGACTGCAACATAGCATTTTAACACTTTCTGTGAATATTTGCATGCATTTTGTTTTCCTTCTTAGGTTTTTTTTTCTTTTTCTACATCTGATTTTTCTTGTGCAGCAGGATAACTGTATAGATATGTATACATATATTAGATTTATCATATATTTTAACATATTTAACATGTATTAGACTACCTGTCATCTAGGGGTGGGGATGGGGGAGAAGAAGGGGGAAAATTTGGAGCAAAAAAATTTTGCAAAGGTCAATGTAGAGAAATCACTCATATATTCTGTAAATAAAAGTTCTAATAAAAAAACAGGGGGGCGGAGCCAAGATGGCGAACTGCAGACAGCTTTCTCTGTGAACTCCTGGGACCTTCCCTCAAACCCAGACAAAGTGGGCCTTCCAACTGGTTTTTGAGTGAGGGCCCCGCCAAACTTTTGGACTACAACACACTTCTATCAAAAATCTACCTTGAAAGAACTCCGGAGAAGGTTAGCCTCAGGGGAAATCGGCCTCTGGTCGCCCTCAGACTCCAGCCAGGGCAGTAGTCAGGGCTGCGATAGAGGAGTGGATTTGAGGCACCCAAGAAGCCCATGGGAGATGCCTGGGCCACTTTGCTCTGC
>JAJPUD010028765.1:656-14425 GCA_023553655.1 Myrmecobius fasciatus
GGGGGGAAGGAGGGGAAAAGCTTGGGAAAAAAAATTTTTTTGCAAAGGTCAATGTAGAAAAATCACTCATATATTTTGTAAATGAAAAGCTTTATATAAAAAAAGAAATATGGTGTTTATTTTTTTCATTCCTGCTATTTTAGTAATGCAGCTAAGCCCAGATGAGACAATTAAATGATATGAACCCAGGTGGTCTCTTTCCAGGTAATTTATTTTGCTTTCAGTGCAAATTTCTTGAGAGAATTTTGCCTATTTCTAGATAGTCACCATCAATGATAACAAGAGTGACAACACTATTGTCAGCTATGTTATATATACTCAGATTGACTTCACTCTTCACCTAATTGTTACTTTTTAACCTGAGAAAAATTCTGGAATTCTCTCTGGTAATAAGTAGACATGAGAACAAGGTCATGAACATAACATACTTGGAAACATCAGGAATTATTCTTTTTGCTGTAATACATGTAGAATTTTGATGATTTTACTTAAAATGTTATATTTTATGTTTGTGTGATATGATATCTTGTTTCCTTTCTTAATGGGTGAGGAGAAACGGAAGAATTTGGAACTTAAGGTTTTAAGAAATGAATGCTAAAATATTAAAGTATATATTGAAAAAGACACTATGATAGAAAGGATAGACCACTGTATTAAAAATAAAATATGTGAAAGATAGCCCCAGGTTTGTCAGTAACATTTATAAAGACACTTCATTTTTCTGGCTTTTTTTTTTCAAACTACAAAATGAGGAGATTGCATTGCATAATCCAAAGTCCAATGCCATCTCATGGTTCTATGATTCAATTTCCTTCAGAGACTAGAAATGTTTTTGATATAATTTTAACTGATTTCTTTTTTTAAGCTTTTTATTTGCAAAACATATGTATGGGTAATTTTTCAACATTGACCCTTGCAAAGCTTTCCATTATAAAATTTTCCCCCTTAGTCTCCACAGGCAGGAAGTCTTCTACATGTTAATTATGTTAAAATACTTGACAAATTGAAAATGTGTATACATAATTTTACAGTTATCTTGCTGTGCAAGAAAAGTGGATCTACAAGAAAAAAAATATGAGAAGGGAAACAATGCAAGTAAACATCAATAGAGGGCATGAAAATGTTATGTTGTGGTTATCCCTCTCTCTGGGTGTATATGGCTTTCTTCACTGAACAATTGGAACTGGTTTCAAACATTTCATTGTTGAAGAAGAGCCATATCCATCAAAATTGATCATCATATAGTCTTGTTGTTGCCGTGTATAATGATCTCTTGGTTCTGCTCATTTCACTCAGCATCAGCTCGTGCAAGTCTCTCCAGGCCTCTCTGAAATCATCCGGCTGTTTATTTCTTATAGAACAATAATATTCCATAACATTATACACCATAATTTATTCAGCCATTCTCCAATTGATGGGCATCCATTTAGTTTCTGGTCTAGCCACTACAAAAAGGGCTGTCACAAACATTCTTGCACATGTGGGGGTCTTTCCTTCCTTTAAGATCTCTTTGAGATATAAACCCAATAGAAACACTGCTAGGTCAAAGGGTATGCATAGTTTGATAACTTTTTGAGCATAGTACCAAATTGCTCTCCAGAATGGTTGGATCCCACCAACAATTTATCAGTGTCCCAGTTTTCCCATATCCCCTCCAACATTTGTCATTATCTTTTCCTGTCATTTTAGCCAATCTGAGAGATGTGTAGTGGTATCTCAGAGTTGTCTCAATTTGCATTTCTCTGATCAATAGTGATTTGGAGCACCTTTTCATGTGGCTAGAAATAGTTTTAATTTCATCATCTGAAAATTGTCTGTTCATATCCTTTGACCATTTATCAATTGGAGAGTGGCATGAATTATAAATATGAGACAATTCTTTATGTATTTTAGAAATGAAGCCTTTATGAGAACTCTTAAATGTAAATAGGATTTCCGAATTTATTGCTTCCCTCCTAATCTTGTCTGCATTTGTTTTGTTTGTACAAAACTTTTTAACTTAAGATAGTCAGAATTATATATCTAGTGTTCAATTAAGAGTTTCAGATCTTCTTTGGACACAAATTTCTTCCTTCTCCACAGGTCTGAGAGGTAAACTACCCTATGTTCCTCTAATCTGTTTATAATATAACTCTTTATATCTAAATCATGAACCCATTTAGATATTATCTTAGTATTTGGTGTAAGGTGTGGGTCAAGCCCTAATTTCTTCCATACTAGTTTTCAATTTTCTCAGAAATTTTTGTCAAATAGTGAGTACTTATCCCAAAAGCCTGGGTGTTTGGGTTTATTGAACACTAGTTTGCGATAATTATTGCCTAGTTTTTCCTGTGATCCTAGCGTATTCCACTGATGGACTACTGTATTTATTAGCCAGTAACAAATGATTTTGTTGACTGATGCTTTATAATGTAGTTTTAGATCTGGTACAGCAAGGTCACCTCCATCAACCTTTTTTTCCATTAATTCCCTTGAAATTCTTGACCTTTTGTTCTTCCAAATGAACTTAGCTACTATTTTTTTCTAGATCTGTAAAATAATTTCTTGGGAGTTTGATTGGTATGGCACTAAATAAGTAAATTAGTTTAGGTAGTATCATCATTTTTATTTTATTTGCTTGGTGTACCCATGAGCATTTGATGTTTTTCCAATTGATTAGGTCTGACTTTATTTATGTGTAAAGTGTTTTGTAATTTAGTTTATTTAGTTCCTGACTTTTCCTTGTCAGATAGATTCCCAAATATTTTATACCATCAACAGTTATTTTGAATGGAAGTTCTTTTTGTATCTCTTCCTGCTGAACTTTTTTTTGTTAATTTATAAATTGCTGCTGATTTATGTGGATTTATTTTGTATCCTGCAACTTTGCTAAAGTTGTGAATTGTTTCTAGTAGTTTTTTTAGTTGAGTCTCTAGGGTTTTCCTCATGACCTACTCTAATTCCTTTAATCTCTTTTTCTTCTTTTACTGCCAAAGCTAACATTTCTAATACAATATTGAATAGTAATGGTGACAGTGGGCAGCCTTGTTTCACTCCTGATCTTATTGGGAATGGTTCTATTTTGTCCCAATTACATATGATGCTTGCTGATAGTTTTAAGTAGATCCTACTGATCATTTTAAGGAAAAGTCTATTTATCCATATACTTTCTAATATACTCTTTAATAGGAATGGATGTCGCATTTTATCAAATGCTTTTTCTACAACTATTGAGATAACAATATGATCTTGGTTAGTTTGGTTATTAATTTAATTGATTATGCAGATAGTTTTTCTAATATTGAAACAGTCTTGCATTCCTGGTATAAATCCTATTTGGTCATAGTGTATTATCCTAGGGATGACTTTCTGTAATCTCATTGCTTATATGTTATTTAAAATTTTTACATCAATATTCATTAGGGAAATTGGACTATAGTTTTCTTTCTCTGTTTTCACCCTACCTGGTTTAGCTCTCAGCATCATATCTGTATCATAGAAGGAATTTGGTAGTACACCTTCTGTCCCTGTTTTTTCAAATAGTTTATATAGTATTGAAATTAATTGTTCTTTGAATGTTTGGTAGAATTCACATGTAAATCCATGTGGCCCTGGAGAGTTTTTCTTGGGAATTGATTAATAGCTTGTTCTATTTCTTTTTCTAAAATGGGGTTATTTAAATAAATTATTTCATCTTCTGTTAATCTGGGCAATCTAAATTTTTATAGATATTCCTCCATTTCATTTAGATTATCAAATTTATTGGCATAAAGTTGGGCAAAGTAACCCCTAATTATTGCTTTAATTTCCTCTCCATTGGAGGAAAGTTCTTCCTTGTCATTTTTGAGACTAACAATTTTATTTTTCTCTTTTCTTTTTCTAATCAAATTAACTTAAGGCTTATCTACTTTATTGTTTTTTTTCATAAAACCAACTCTTCATTTTATTTATTAATTCAATAATTTTCTTATTTCCAATTTTTTAATATCCCCTTTTATTTTCAGAATTTCCAATTTGGTATTTAATTTAGAGTTTTTAATTTGCCCTTTTTTCTAGCTTTTCAAAATGTAAGCCCAATTCATTAATCTTTTCTTTCTCTATTTTATGCAAGTAAACATCTAGAGATGTAAAATTACCCCTTATAACTGCTTTGGCTGTATCCCACAAATTTTGGCATGTTGTCTCATTATTGTAATTCTCCTGAATGAAATTGGTGATTCTGTCTATGATTTGCTCTTCCCATTCATTGTTTAAAATTATATTAGTTAATTTCCAATTAACTTTTGCTCTATTTGCTTCTGGCCTTATATTGCATGTGATTTTTATTGTATCATGATCTGAAAAGGATGCATTCACTATTTCTGCTTTTCTGTATTTGATTTTGAAGTTTTTATGCCCTAACACATGGTCAATTTTTGTATAAGTTCCATGAATCCCTTTAGAAAAAAAGTAAACTCCCTTCTGTCTCCATTAAATTTTTTCCAAAGATCCAACATACATGACTTTTCTAACATTTTGTTTACCTCCCTAACTTCTTTCTTATTTATTTTGTGGTTTGATTTATCTAATTCTGAGAGAGCAAGGTTGAGACCCCCACTAGTATAGTTTTGCTGTCTATTTCTTCTTGCATCTCTCTTAACATCTCCTCTAGGAATTTGGATGCTATACCACTTGGTGCATATATATTTAGTACTGATCTTGCTTCATTATTTATGATACCCTTTAGTAAAATATAATTTCCTTCCTCATCTCCTTTCATTAGATCTATCTTTGCTGTTACTTGATCTGAGATCAGTATTGCTACCCCTGCTTTTTTTTTTTGTTGTTGTCGTTCACCTGAAGCATAATAGATTCTGCTCTAGCCCTTTACCTTCACTCTGTATGTATCTCTATGTTTAAGATGTAAGTAACCTATTGTAGGATTCTAACTTTTAATTCAGTCTGCTATTCGCTTGCGTTTTATGGAAGAGTTCATCCCATTCACATTCACAGTTAAAATAACTAAATCTGCATTTCCTGCCATCTCATTTACCCAAAGTTATATTTTTCTCTTTCCTCTGCCCTTTTCTCTTTCCCCCTTCCCAGTATTTTGTTTTTGTTTACCACCTCCCTCTAACAGTCCTCCCCCCTTTAGAGCCCCTCCCTCTTTTTTACACCTTTGCACTAATTCTTCTATTTTCCCTTTTATTAGTCTATCCCTCTCTTTTCCTCCTTTCTCTCCTACTTCCCTATAAGGAGGGACAAGTTTTTCTGTGAAACCAAATGTGTCTGGTATACTCTTTTATAGCCCAATCTGATGAGAGTAAGATTCAAACATTGCTCATTGCCCTCCCTTCTTTCCCTCAATTATATTAGATTTTCTTTTCCTCTTCATGATATTTTGCCTTATTTTACCTCCTTTTTTTACTTTATTTTAGCTCCTTTCCCCTCTTTTTCCAATATGATAGCTCTTGCACCTCTAGTTTCTTTTTCATTTTCTCAAAGAAAAATCAAATTATACTCCCATTCTTTAAGTACACCCATAGTAGAAATATAGTTCTCAAGAGTTCTTTCCTTTTTATGCTTCTCTTGAATTCTGTATTTGGAGGTCAACTTTTTTGTTCAGATTTGGTCTTTTCTTTAGAAATAGGTGAAATTATCCTATATCATTTTATGACCATCTTCTTCCCTGGAAGATAATGCTCATTCTAGCTGGATAACTTATTCTTGGCTGTAATCCAAGTTCCTTTGCCTTTCGGAATATCTGGTTCCAGGCCCTTTGATCCTTTAATGTGGAAGCTGATAGATCTTGTGTGATTCTAATTACACTTCCACGGTATTTGAATTGTTTCTTTCTAGCTGCTTGCAACAGTCCTTAATGCGATAATCCTGAAATTTAGCCACCCTATTCCTTGGGATTTTAATTTTGGAATCTCTTTCAGGAGGTGATTGGTGAATTCTTTTAATGGCAATTTTCGCCTTCTGATTCTAAAACATCAGGGCACTTTTCTTTCATGATTTCCTGGAAAATAGCATCTAGTTTCTTTTTTCATCATGTCTTTCACGTAGTCCAGCAATCCTTAGATTGTCTCTCCTAGATCTGTTTTCCATGTCAGTTGTTTTTCCTAGGAGATATTTCATATTTTCTTCATTGTTTTCATTTATTTTTGTTTTTTGTTTGACTGATTCTTGAAGTCTTATTGAGTCATTCACTTCCATTTGTTCAATTCTAATTTTTAAAGTATTATTTTCTTCAGTTACCTTTTTTTAGCACCTTTTGTAACTGGCCAATTGATTTTTTTTTTTGTTCATTGCAGTCTTTTTCTATTTTATCAGTTTTGTTTTTCAGTGAATTGTTATCTTTTTCCATTTCATCAATTTAGTTTTTCAGTAAATTGGTGTCTTTTTCATATCTTTTATAGGGCATTATATCCTTCTTGCACTGATCTCAATTGATTTCCCCATTTTTCTTCAAATTCTCTTTTGAGATTCTTTATGCAAATTTCCAGGAAAACCTTGTGAAAGGGGGATCAGTTCATGTCCACCTTTGTGGTTTCCTCTGGATTTGCTTTACTTTTAGGAACCTCAGTATCTGAGGTCGGCCCTTCTTTCCATAAGTTGTCTATGGTGAGAGTTCTTTTCTGTTTCTCACTCATTTTTTTTAGAACTTGAGGTCTATTTAAAGCAGACAAGCAGCAAATGCTTCAATTTGCCCTGGGGCAGTTTGGCTGGTTGATTTCTATTGCTGGGCTGGCTGGGCTAGGTCCCACATTCTCAGTGGTTTTCAATCTACCTTTTACTAAAGGCAGATCTGCCAAAGCACCTGCCCCCAAACAGAGCAGAGTGGCCCAAGAGTCTCCCATGGATTTCCCAGGTGCTTAGAATCTGCCAAGTTTTTTCCCAGCCCCTGCTTCCTATACTGGCTGTATGCTGCCATCTGAGTTCTGCAAACCACCCAACCCCACTGCTTGTCTGAAACAGACCTGCTCCAGAGCTCGACCAAGGTAATTTTTGCTGGAAATGTGTTTTACTCCAAATATTTGGGGGAGCTTTCACTCCAGAACCAGTTCAGAGGTTTAATCTGCTGTTGGATTGAAAGAAGATCAGAGGAGGTCACAGAGAGTAGTGTCTGCACTCCACCATCTTGGCTTCACCCCCAAGGTCAGGAAATTTTCAGGCAAGAGTGACATAGTTTGTGAAGAGAAATGAAAAATATCATCTTTCCTTCCTCCTTCCCTCTCTTCTTCCTTCCTTCCATTCTTCCCTCCTTCTCTTCCTCCCTTCCTCCTTCCCTCTCTTCTTCCCTTCCTTCCTTCCTTCCTTCCTTTCTTTCTTCCTTCTTGCTCTTTTGATTGATATTTCCCCAGAGAATGATCTCTCAAGGGTATATGTGACAGGGGAAAATTTTTTAGGCAGTGGTTATTGTAAACTGAATTGAAGGGGGATGATTGAAGCTCCAGGGAATTTGGATCAGATTTGGAAAAATATGAGCAAACCCTCTCCTGAAAATTTGAGTAGAACAATCTGAAAACAATCAGAGATACATAGATAGGCTTGAAAAGGAAACAGTTAGTTGGGGAAAAATTATTTCCACAAAGAATTTGAATGTACCTTTTAACAAAAAAAGTACTAGTAGGTAAGGCATTGGATTTACATTTGGAAAGACCATTAGAGATTAATCAAATCTCTTCATATTTTTAATAGTTTGTCATTTTTCCAAATACATGCAAAGATAGTTTTTACATTCACCTTTACAAACATTTGTCTTTCAAATTTTTTGACCTCCCATTTACAGCAAGCAATCCAATACATGTAAAACAGTTCTTCTAAACAATTTCTATATTCACCGTGATGCATAAAGAAAAATCAGATCAGGGGGCAGCTAGGTGACACAGTGGATAGAGCACCAGTCCTGAAATCAGGAGGACCTGAATTCAAATCTGGTCTCAGACACTGAACATTCCCTAGCTGTGTGACCCTGAATTAGTCACTTAACCTCAATTGCCTCAGCAAAAAGAAAAAAAAAAGGAAGTACAAAAAGCTAAAGAGAAGAATACCTTAAAAAGGAAAAGTGGCCAAATGAAAAAGGAGTTACAAAAGATCACTGAGGAAAATAATTCCTTACAAATTTGAACAGTACAAATGAAAGGTAATTTTAAGAGAAATCAAGAAATAATAAAACAAAAACAAAAGAATAAAATTTAGAAAACAATGTGAAACAGCTCACTGAAAAAGCAATTGACCTGAAAAATATTCAGTAGAGATAATTTAAAATTTTTCTTTTCGCAGAAAGCCATGATAAAAAAAAGAGCCTAAACATCATTTTCCAAAGAAATTGTCAAGGAAAACTGTCTGAATATTCTATAACCACATAGTAAAATAGAAATTGAAAGAATCCACCAATCACCTCCTGGAAGAGATCCCAAGATGAAAACTCTCAGGAACATTTTAGCCAAATTACAGAACTCTTAGGTCAAGGCAAAAATACTGTAGTCATCTAGAAAGAAATAATTCAAATATAGTGGAGCCACAGTTTGGATAGCACAATCTTTACAAGCATGTACTTTAAATAATTGGGGGTTTAGGAGGGTTGGAATATGATATTCTAGAGAGTAGAGTAACTAGAATCAATAATTGATCAATAGTTGATCACTAATCAACTATTAAGCAACTGCATATAATTGTTCAGGGAAAAAGGTGGAAATTCAGTGAAAAAGAGGGCTTTTAAACATTTGTGATGGAAAGACCACAGTTGAATAGAAAATTTAATTATAAAATGTAAAATTCAAGAGATGAATAAGGGGATAATCAGGAAAGAGAAATAACTAGGGTCACAATAAGGTTAATCTATTGTTAATACCTAAGAGGATGATACTTATCATAAGAATTTTCTCATTACTAGGATAGCTAAGAAGTACTATAGATACACAGAAGGCACAGGTATGAGTTGAATATGAAGGGTTATTTTATAAAAGAAAAAGTAAAATTAAAGGGTGAGAGAGAAGAATGTGTTGAGAGAAAGGGAAAGGGAGAGTTAAATGGTGTATATTTTCTGCCACAAGTGAGGCAAAAAAAAAACCTTTTACAATGGAGAAGAGAAGGGGAGGGGGAGCCAACCAGAACTGGCTTAAAGAGAAAATAACATATACACTTAATATGAGTACAGAAATCTATCTTACCTTGCAGGGAAGTAAGAGGGGAAGGAGAATATGAGAAGGGGGAGTGTGATAAAAGGGATAACATATTGCAGTAGGAGGTGGTCAGAAGAAAAATATTTTTGAAGAGGGATAGGGTGAAAAGAGAGAGAGAATAGAATAAATTGGAGGTGGCAAGATACAGTTAGCAATAGTAATTACACAAAGAATTTTGAAGCAAGTTTCTCTGATGAAGGCCTCATTTCTCAAATGCATAGGGAACTGAGGCAAATTTATAAAAAATAATAGCCATTTCCCAGTTGATAAATGACCAAAAGATATGAAGATTTTTCAAATAAAGTAATAAAGCTATGTATGATCATATGAAATACTCTCTCTACCAATAGGAAAATTTCAAATTAAAACAATTTTGAAATATCCATTATATTGGCTAGTGGGCCAGAAAAGGAAACTGACAAATGTTGGAGGGAATTTGCGGAAAATGAAACATTAATTCATTGTTGGTGGAATTGTAAATTAATTCATCCATCCTGGAGAACAATTTGGAACTATGCCCAAAGGGCTATAAAATCATCATACCCTTTGACCTAATAAGACCACTTCTATGCAATGTACCATAAAAGGCAGTTAAAAATGAAAAGAATCTATATGTACAAAAATATTTATAGCTCCTCTTTTCTCAGGGCAAAGGAAATTGAGGTGATGCCCATCAATTGGGGAATGGTTGAATGAATTGCGATAAGGAATTATGATGAGATACTATTGTTGAATAACAATGATAAGCAGAATGTGCCTAGAAAAACTTGATAAGTCCTCCATGAGCTGATGCAAAGTCAAAGTACTATGTACAAAAAAATAGCAATGTTGTGGGATGATTATCTCTGAATGGCTTTACTCTTCTCAACAATACAAACCTACTCTGAAGAATTTATGATGGAAAATGTTATCGATGTCCTGATGGAAGAAGCTATCCATACCCAGAGAAAGAACAAATTGTGTTTGAATACATTTTGAAATATAAATTTTTAATCTTTGTTTTTCTTGTTTTTTTAAGTGGAGGGAGATCTATGTTTTATTTTGCAACATAAATTTTATGGAAATGTTTTTCAAAACTTCACATGTGCTTTCTCAATGGGGGTGGGGAAGGAGGAAGAGAGAGAATCTGGAATTCAAAGTTTTAAAAACAAATGTAAAAAATTATTTTATATAAACTGGGGAAAATAAAATATTAATCTAATGGGAAAAAGAGAAAATTTGAAAATAAAACAATGGAAGAACATTTTTATTTTCCTTTCTTCATCTTGCCTATCCCATGTTATCATGCCATTATATAATCATCATGTATTGAATGGCTCCTTTGCTTCTATGTCCTTATGAAACTTGATTCCATAAGATGGGTTTTCATCAGGACTATGAAAATATAGTCAACATCACAGATGTTTAAAAGCAATATTGATCTTTCAAATTTGAGATGAAGTGGGAAAAAAAAACAGTTGCTATAGATTAAGAGAACTTGAGAAATGCAGAAAAAACTTTTGATAAAATACAGCCCCCATTCCTATTTAAAACACTAGAAAGCATAAGGATAAAGGGAGCTTTCTTTAAAATAATAAGCAGTATCTATCTGAAACCTACAGCTATCATTATTTGTAATGGAGAGAAACTGGAAACATTCCCAATAAGATCAGGGGTGAAACAAGGATGCACATTATCACCATTATATGCTATTTATCTATCACCACTATTTAGCAATAAGAAAAGAAAAAGGAATAAAATGAATTAGAACAGAAAATGAGGAAATAAAATTATTACTATTTACAGATAGAAAATCATCCAAAAACCTACTGGAAACAATTCATTGCATTAATAAAGTTGTAGCATATAAAATAAACCCAGACACATCATCAGCATTTCTATATATTACTGACAAAGCCCATCAGCAAGAGATAGAAAGAAAAAATTCCATTTAAAATTATTGTAGACCAAAAATACTTAGGGTTCCACCTGTCAAGAAAAACCCAAGAACTATATGAACACAATTACAAAACACTTCTCACACACAAAAAAATATCAATTTTTTTATTAAAGCTTTTTATTTGCAAAACATATGAATGGGTAATTTTTTAACATTGACCCTTGCAAAGCCTTCTGTTTCAAATTTTTCTTTCCTTCCCCCGACCCTCTCCCCTAGATGGCAGGTAGTCTAATACATGTTAATTGTGTGAAAATATATAACAAATCAAATATATGTAAACATATTTATGCAGTTATCTTGCTGTACAAGAAAAAAAAAACTGAGAAGAAAAATAAAATGCAAGCAAACATCAATGCAAAGCATGAAAATGCTATGTTATGGTCCACAGTGAGATCCCACAGGCCTCTCCCTGGGTGTATATGGCTTTCTTCATCACTAAACAATTGGAACTGGTTTCAAACATCTAATTGATGAAGAGAGCAATATCCATCAGAATTGATCATCATATAGGCTTGTGGCTGTGTTTAATGATGTCTTGGTTCTGCTTATTTCATTCAGCATCAGTTCATGCAAGTCTCTCCAGGCCTCTCTGAAATCATCCTGCTGATCATTTCTTACAGAACAATAATATTCCATAACATTCATATACCATAATTTATTTAGCCATTCTCCAATTGATGGGCATCCATTCAGTTTCCACTTTCTAGCCACTACAAAAATGGCTGACACAAACATTTTTTCACAGGTGGGTTCCTTTCCTTTCTTTCAGATCTCTTTGGGATATAAGCCCAATAGAAACACTGCATGGTCAAAAGGTATGCACAGTGTGATAACTTTTTGAGCATAGTTCCAAATTGCTCTCCAGAATGGTTGGATCCATTCACAGTTCCAGCAACAATGTATCAGTATCCCAGTTTTCCCCCATTCCCTCCAATATTTGTCATTATCTTTTCCAGTCATCTTAGCCAATCTGACAGGTGTGTAGTGATATCTCAGAGTTGTCTTAATTTGCATTTCTCTAATCAATAAGGATTTGGAGCACCTTTTCATATGACTAGAATTAGTTCTAATTTCTTCATCTGAAAAATATCTATTCATATAATTTGACCATTTATCAATTGGAGAGGTGCTTGAATTCTTTTAAATTTGAGTCAATTCTCTAAATATTTTAGAAATGAGGTTTTTATCAGAAACTTTAAATGTAAAAATATTTTTCCAATTTATTGCTTCCCTCCTAATCTTGTCTGCATTAGTTTTGCTTGTACAAAACCTTTTTAATTTAATATAATCAAAATTATCTCTCTGCTGTTCAATTAAGAGTTCCAGTTCTTCTTTGGAAACAAATTCCTTCCTTCTCCATAGGTCTGAGAGGCAAACTATCCTATGCTCTCCTAATTTGCTTATAATATCACTCTTTATGTTTAAATCATGTACACATTTAGATGTTATCTTGGTATGTGGTGTTAGGTATGAGTCAATCCCTAATTTCTTCCATACTAGTTTCCAATTTTCCCAGCAGTTTTTTGTCAAATCGTGAGCTCTTATCCCAAAAGCTGGGATCTTTGGGTTTTTCAAACACTAGATCGCAGTAGTTATTGCCTAGTTTGTCCTGTGATCCTATCCTGTTCCATTGATTGACTACTCTGTTTCTAGCCAGTACCAAATGGTTTTGGTGATTGCTACTTTATAATATAGTTTTAGATCTGGCATAGTTAGGCTACCTTCATTAGCATTTTTTCCATTAATTCCCTTGAAATTCTTGATCTTTTGTTCTTCCAGATGAATTTTGCTACTATTTTTCTAGATCTGTAAAATAATTTCTTGGAAGTTTGATTGGTATGGCACTAAATAAGTAGGTAATTTAGATAATATTGTCATTTTTATTATATTCGCTCGGTCAATCCATGAGCACTTGATATTTTTCCAACTGATTAGGTATGACTTTGTGTGGAAAGTGTTTTGTAGTTTTGTTTGTATAGTTTCTGACTTTTCCCTGACAGATAGATTCCCAAATATTTTATACTATCAACAGTTATTTTGAATGGAATTTCTTTTTGTATCTCTTGCTGTTGAACTTTGTTGGTAATATATAAAAATGCTGATATTTTATATGGATTTATTTTGTATCCTGCAACTTTGCTAAAGTTGTGAATTGTTTCCAGTACTATTTTAATTGAGTCTGTAGGGTTCTCTATGAATATCATCATGTCATCTGCAAAGGGTGATAATTTGGTTTCCTCATGGCCTATTCTAATTCCTTTAAGTTCTTTTTCTTCTTTTACTGCCAACGCTAACATTTCTTTTTTTTAAATTTCTTTTTTAAATTTTATTTGCATAACATATGTGTGGGTAATTCTTCAACAATAACCCTTACATAGCTTTCTGTTACAAATTTTTCCCCCCAAATCCCCACCCCTCCCTTAGATGGCAGGATATCCACTACATGTTAATTATGTTAAAATATTGGCAAATCGAATATATGTATACATATTTCAAAACTTATCATTGTTGTGCAAGAAAAATCTTATCTACACAAAAGATATATCAGATAAAGTAAACACAATGTAAGCAAACATCAATCAAGGAGTATGAGAATGTTATGTTGTGGTCCACATTTCGCATCCCTCTCTCTGGGTGTATATGGCTTTCTTCAGTGAACAATTGGAGGTGGTTTGAAACAT
>JAJPUD010028766.1:404-14424 GCA_023553655.1 Myrmecobius fasciatus
TGATGGTATACTTAGAGAATCCTAGAGACTCAACTAAAAAACTACTAGAAACAATTCACAACTTTAGCAAAGTGGCAGGATTCAAAATCAATCCACATAAATCATCAGCATTTTTATATATTACCAACAAAATTCAGCAGCAAGAGATACAAAAAGAAATTCCATTCCACATAACGGATGATGGGATAAAATATTTGGGACTTTATCTGCCAAGGAAAAGTCAGAAACTATATGAACTAGACTACAAAACACTTTCCATACCAATAAAATCAGACCTAATCAATTGGAAAAACATTAAGTGCTCATGGGTAGGCAGAGCGAACATAATAAAAATGAGAATACTACCCAAACTAATCTACTTATTTAGTGCCATACCAATCAAACTCCCAAGAAATTATTTTACAGATCTAGAAAAAAATAGTAGCAAAGTTCATTTGGAAAAATAAAAGGTCAAGGATTTCAAGGGGATCAATGAAAACAAAAGGCAGATGAAGGTGGCCTTGCTGTACCAGATCTAAAAGTATATTATAAAGCAGCGGTCATCAAAACCATTTGGTATTGTCTAAGAAATAGAGCAGTTGATCAGTGGCATAGGATAGATTATCAGGATAATCTAGGCAATAACTTTAGCAATTTAGTGTTTGATAAACCCAAAGACCCCAGCTTTTGGGATAAGTACTCATTATTCGGCAAAAACTGCTGGGAAAATTGGAAACTAGTGTGAAAGAAATTAGGGCTAGACCCATACCTAACATCACATACTAAAATAAGATCTAAATGGGTTCATGATCTAGATATAAAGAGTGATATTGTAAGCAAATTAGAGGAACGTAGTATAGTTTACCTCTCAGACCTGTGGAAATGTAATAAATTTATGTACAATGAAGATCTGGAACTCCTAATTGAACACCAGATAGATAATTTTGATTATATTAAGTTAAAAAGTTTCTGTACAAATAAAACTAATGTAGATAAGATTAAGAGGGAAGCATCAAATTGGGAAATCATCTTTACATTTAATCGTTCTGATAAAGGCCCCATTTCTAAACTATATAGAGAATTGTCTCATATATATAAGTATTCAAGCCACTCTTCAATAGATAAGTTAACAAGGGATATGAAGAGACCATTTCAGATGATGAAATTAAAACCATCTCTAGTCATATGAAAAGTTGCTCCAAATCACTATTGATCAGAGAAATGCGAATTAAGACAACTCTGAGGTACCACTACACAAACCTGTCAGATTGGCTAAAATGACAGGAAAAGATAATGATGAATGTTGGAGGGGATGTGGGAAAACTGGGACACTAATACATTGTTGGTGGAACTGTGAACGGATCCAACCATTCTGGAGAGCAATTTGGAGCTATGCTCAAAAAGTTGTCAAACTGTGCATGCCCTTTGACCCAGCAGTGTTTCTATTGGGCCTATACCCAAAGAGATCTTAGAGGAGGGAAAGGGACCCACATGTGCAAGAATGTTTGTGGCAGCCCTTTTTGTAGTGGCTAGAAATTGGAAACTGAAGGGATGCCCATCAATTGGAGAGTGGCTGAATAAATTATGGTATATGAATGTTATGGAATATTATTGCTCTGTAAGAAACAACCAGCAGGACGATTTCAGAGAGGCCTGGAGAGACTTGCATGAACTGATGCTGAGTGAAACGAGCAGAACCAGGAGATCATTATACACAGCAACAACAATATTACATGATGATCAATTCTGATGGACGCGGCTCTCTGCAACAAAGAATTGTCTCAAACCAGTTCCAATTGTTCACTTAAAAAAAACCATATACACCCAGAGAGAGGGATATGAAATATGGAGTACAACATAACATTTTCATGCTCTCTATTGAGGTTTGCTTGCATTGTGTTTCCTTTCTCTGATTTTCTTTTTTTTTTCTTTTAGACAGGATTTTTCTTGCACAACTTGTCAAGTATTTCAACATTATTAACATGTAGTGGACTTCCTGCCATCTAGGGAAGGGGAGGGGACTGGGGGTAAAATTTGCAATAGAAAGCTTTGTAAAGATCAATGCGGGGGAATTACCCATACATATGTTATACAAATAAAAAGCTTTAATAAAAAATTAAATATGGGGATACTTAATCTATAATCTCATGTCAAATATGAGAAACATTAAACTTTATAAATATGTACATTGTCCCAAATAATGGTAAAAATGAAAAGAATAAACTGAACTAGGCTTTCTACATGAATTTAAATGGTTTCTGATTTGTTTCTGAAGAAAAGTGAGAATTTAATTACTCTTACATTTTTAAATAACTTGATAAGTTTTTTAGAGGAGTAATTAAATAGTTTTTTTTTTTTGAGAAGATAGCTTCTTTAGATGAACTTATCCTTATGCTACTAGGATTCTAATTATTAGACAGAGAAAGCTATATTCTAACACCATTTAGTAGTTATGCAAGTATGTACTTTGAATTTTATTGCATATAGCTTAGAAAATTACATAACTTTTCAATTCTATGGCCTTAGATTCACATAGGAAGAAATTCAGTGTTCTGAATATCACGTGGCAACTATATGTTTCATAAAAATGACAACAAAAGATGATGTTCTAATAAAGGCTATTTTACAAATGAATACCAAGAGATATAAAATTTGTTCTTATAGCAATCAATTTTGACAAATTGAAAGCAAAACACATCTGCTTTTTCTTGAATTTATGATTCCTTAATCACTCATATTTAGCATTTTAAAAACTAATGTCATAAGTTAAATAAACAATACAGAAAAGATTTACAAATATACACACAGAAATATGCACACAGTTATATGTATATATGTGCATCTATAAATATGCACATATATATTAAAATTGCTTCCATTTAAAGTTTATTTACCCTGCAGAATCTGAGGAGAGATGTAGGTATAGATATGGATTTTATATAGATCTTCAGAGGAGAGTAATATTGAATTTCTAGGCTGAAAGACCAAACTTTGAATGGAAACAATTCAACCTCTCAACTCTTTATTTCTGCTATAGGAAGACAACTTTCTGTAGAAGAAGACTCTTAGGAGGAAATGAGGTGATATAGCATACAGGCCCTCAAAGAATTGCTGACCAGAGTATAAATATGTATGTTTCTTGCATATGAAAGTGTGTACTGTTCCTTTTTTTGCCTCTCTTCCTCAATCCACTAATGATGGTGATGATGATGGTAATGACAATGAGATAGCATTTTTATAAGACTTTAAGTTTTGCTAAATGATTTGATTATTTTCATATATGTGCAATCAGATAAAACATTTTCATATTAATCATTTTATACAAGAAAGGTCAAACTTAAAAGTAAAAAAAGAAGGAAAAGCAAGGAATAAGCAAGACCAGAGTTTGGATCTTAAAATATTTACTGGTCGTGTGACTCTGGATAAGTCACTTAACCTTGGTTTGGTTCAGTTTCCTTAACTGCAGACTTGAGACAATAATAGCACCTACTTTTTCATTTGTTGTAGTCATCAAATGAAATAATGAATCTGGGGCACAGCAGGTATTATGGAAATTCTTTTTCAGTTTCCTCTTCTTCCTTAACCCTAGATACTCAGATTTGATGGAAATTTGTGGACAAGAGACTGGCATATTTTTTTGGGGGGGGTTAAATTGTTATAGCTGTATTTCAATGCAATTTGTTTCTTTGTAATCTTATGTATTTTATTGTATGCATTAAAAAAACACTCTTCTGAAGAGCTTATAATCAGGTTTCATGAGACTATCAAATGGGACCATGGCAAAAAACAAAACCAAAATTAAAAAAAAATTAAGAACCACTGGTCTACAAAGTATGTAGGAATATGCTATGAAGGTAGGCAGATAGATGGTACCATGGTTAGAGTGCTGAGCTTGGAGTAAGCAAGACTCATCTTCTTCAGTTTAAATCTGACCACAGATGCTTATTAGCTGTGATCCTAATCTAGTCATTTAACCATATTTGCCTCAGATTTCTCATATCTCAGATGAGCTAGAAAAGGAAATAGCAAACTACTCCAATATTTTTGCCAAGAAAATGCCAAAAAAATTTTTAAAAAGAGTTGGACATGACTCAAACATAACTCATCACTTAGCAAAAAGCAAGTCACATTTTTGAGGCAAGAGATTTCTTACTTGATCTTAAAATGAAACCTGAAGTGAGTCTTTGGGATATATTGTCGAACTTTGCAAATTTACTTCTGATTTTAGTCATGCTCCCTTAAAATGAAAATACCTCTCAAAATACATTAATGTCCTAACACATTAATTTGAGTGAAATTTTCATTTTGTCTTGCCTAATAGTACAAGAGATAAAGCCAGGATGACACCAAGATTGCCATCTCAATTAGGACCTCATAAAAGTGCAGACCAGAGTATGTGTATAATGTTGATGATGACAGTGAGATAGCATTTATATAAAACTTTAAGTTCTGCAAAATAATATACTTATTTTCAAACATTTGCAGTCAGATACAACATTTCCATATTAGTCATTTTGTACAAGAAGAATAACTTTTTTAAAAAAAGGAAAGGAGACAGACAGATAGAGACATACACAGAGCAAGAGCAAGCAAGCGAGAAAGAGAAAGAGAGAGAGAGGATGAGAAAAATTATGTAAAAACATAATTTATCTGGAGATGGATAGTATGTTTTATTATTAACACTTTGGGACTGTCTTAGATAATTTTATTATTAAAATATAGTAATATATAGCTAATATATGTTAGCTAAGTTATTTATAACCCATCATCATATAATATTGCTGTTAATATGTATAGCATCCTCTTAGTTCTGCTCATGTCACTGCATTAATTCACCTAAGTCTTTCCTGGACTTTCTGAAATTATCCGGTTTGTGACTTTTTAAAATTTTATTTAGTTAGTTAGTTAGTTGCTGAGGCCATTGGGATTAAGTGACTTGTCCAGGGTCATGCAGCCAGGTAATATTAAGTGTCTGAGGCCACATTTGAACTCAGGTCCTGCTGACTTAAGGGTTGGCCTTCTATTCACTGTACCAACTAGCTGTGCCCTGTTAGTTATTTCTTATGGCCAGTAATATCCAATCACAATCATATGCCATAACCAGTTTAATCATTTTCCAATTAATAAGAATCCCTTCAACTTCCAATTTACTCCTGTAAATATTTTCATATATGTTGTCCTTTCTCCTTTTTATGTCTTTATGATATAGATCTAACTGTGATAAATGCTGGATCCAAGAATATGCACAACTTTATAGTAATTTGAGTATGAATCTAAATTGTTCTCCAAAATGATTGGATCAGTTTAAAACTTTACCAAGAGTTCATTAGTGTCCTACTTTTCCCACATCACTCTCCCAGCATTTATCATTTTCCTTATTTTGCCATATTAGCCAATCTGATTAGTATGAGGAGGTACCTAAGAGTTGTCTTAATTTGCATTACCTCACATTTATAAGAAAAGACTAATTCTAGAGAGGATCAGGCAAAAATAGGTACAAGAATGAAGTGATGATGATATTTAGAGTAGTTCTTTATATGGTTGCAAAGAACTGGAAATTGAGGGGATGCTCACCACCTGGAGAATGGGAAAATAAGTTTTATAAGAATTGCTGGAAGTTGAAGTGAGATCCTTGGAGATCCTTATGCACAGTAATAGCAATATTACAATACTGTTTAACTATGAAAGACTTGACTATTCTAATATAATGATCCAAGACAATTTCAAAGAACCCATGATGAAAAAAAAATGCTACCCTGGGAGAAAACTAATAAATGTTGAAGGTACATTGAAATATAATTTTCCCACTTTATTTTTCTTGCTTTAAAAAAAAAAACATGGCTAATATGGCAATATGTTTTGCATAATTTGTATATTACTTATCTTCTCAGTATTTGGTAGAACATGTGGCTTAGAGAGAATCTGAAACTTAAAATTTAAAAAGAAAAAAATGTTAAAAATAAATAATATGCTAATGTATAAAAAAATAAATAAGTAACAGCTCCTTATTTTAACTTAAGAACATAAAAGTCTAGGGGAGAGGAACTGTGTATTAATTAGAAATAAATTGTGTTTAGACTAGCAAGTCCTTTACATACTAACAAAATGTTCTCCCAAGCCCTATGCAGGAATAAAATTAATATTTGCATATAAAAAGGGGGAGGAACAATACATGTTGGTGGAACCATGAAATGGTTTTCTGTGAGCTTCACTTCTATATCTTCCAACTTGCTTCAGTATTCCAAAGCAGTCTTCTTTCTCTGAAAATACATTTCACTCCTGGGGCTTCATTAAATTGGGAGATTAATTTGTTTCACTCCTCCCCTGCAACTTCCCTCTGTTCTTATTGTCCCTTCCCCTGACTGGGTTTTTATGTTTATTTTCCTCCTTTTTATACATATTTTCTTTGGTCAGCCATGGTTTAAGTGTTTTCCAGATTGTCCTAACTCTTTGGACCTTCTCCATCATGCTCCCATGTTGGCATCTCCACTCTTTAAATCATGTTTTTTAGGTTCTTTGTAAGTGTTCTCTTCCCTTAGCAGAATTTTGATTTCTTTTATTTTGTTTTCAGGGTGAAGATTCTCATTCTATTTGAATTTGTTTCATTTCAATGCAAGTTTGGCACAGTTCCTGGCAAATAGTAAGCACTTGGTAAAGGTAAGTCATAAGCGCATGTTAGGTTGAATTATTGACTTCTGGATAATTATATTAAAAAAAGATTAGAGGACATATCGTTTAAACTAGGAATATGGATCCTAGGCATGTACCCTATGGAAGTCAGAAATGGTATTACATGTGTGTATGAATGTGTATATACACACATATATTGCAATACTCCCATAACAAATGCTGGGGAAAACATTAGATAACTATACTTTCTGAAGAAACCATAGTATATGAATATAACATAATATGCCTAGGCAACAGAAAATTATAAATATGAAAAATTTAGAGGAAAAATATTGGAAGATATATACAAACTGAGGTAGAACAAAATCAAAAAACCAGAAGTTTCTCAAAACATATTATGAAAACAATGATATTGTGATAAATACAAAGAAAACAAAATGATATAAACATATTTTCATAAACTGATGAAGAATGAAGAAAGCAAAGTCAACAAAATAATATGCACAGTAACTGAAACAACTTAAGCAGAAAGTATAACCATATATTCCTATATAAATACACACAAAACATTTTTTAAAATAGTGAATGCTGGGAATATATATATATATATACTGCTCAAAAGAAGAAATAGAACAAGATATTCCCAGAATACTTCTTTGTAGTAGTGGGTAGAAAGTCCACAAGGATATATTGCACATAGTTTAGACTGTTTAGATATATTGATCAGTTATGTTGATTTTTCCTCTTCCCATATTTTTGGATTTAAAATATGCTCTTTTATGTAATGACTCTTTGAGAAGGAAGAGATACTAGAGAAAACTATGATAATATAAAAAAAAACAAAGATATCACTAAAGAACTATTTTTAAAAAAGAAAGAAAAGGACCCATAAAAGAAGGGTAAATTTTGAATAATTGAAAAATCAATGTTATTAGAAAAAAGATAATGAAACATGTCTCTTCTCACAAATATATAGCATATGTTGTTCTATGTAATTCTCAAAATATTTTGATGAAACATTTTTAATATGATATAGAGTATTTTTAGAAATAAGATGGAAGACAGGGAAATTGCAGAAATGAAAATGATGTGAAAATAAAAGGTATTAAAATTTATTTTAAAATATAGAGAAATCAATACAATTTGAAATTATTTACTAAAAGAAGCTAATTAATTTTTACTAATAATGGTTGATAATAGTAACTAAACCATTTGGTTTGCACAAGGCATTCTGAATCTCTAAATATTTTTTTATGGTTGCCAATGATAATTAAAATCTATCTGAAGGCTTCCTATCTGAAAGCAGTCTAAGGCTTGGATTGTTCCAAAAATAAGGAAAACTATTTGCTTGGATTTTGTTTGTTTGTTTTTGTTTGTTTGTTTGATTTTGTTTTTAGTTCTTTCAAGAGCTCTCAAGAAGTCAGAGCTTGGCAGTAAGTTGTTTGCTATCAGCAACAGAATATCTCCATATCATTTTCTTCTCTTGTTAGCAGCAACCTGACTGCTACTAATTGCTTGTGAAATGTTTGATTAAATTACCATAATTAATATATTTGAGGAAGCCATTTATTTTCCATATCTCAGTTTTTTTTTGAAAAAAAATAAACATTTTCTCTTTTTTTGGAGGGGGGGGGAAGAAACGTTGCCCTTTGACTCTAAAAGGAAGTTGAAAAAATACAAGTTTTCTGTTTTGTACCATATAGAATCCATTCTTCCTTCTTCAATGGCATGATTCTTAATTCACGGTTTGGATAAGTTTACCAAAGTGTCTGTCTTAATAACTACCTCTATTATTTTCTTTTCCTGCTATTTTAATCACTCAATTAGCTTCATTTTCCAACATTTTTTTTCCTTTCTCATGAATATTTACTTATAGTTTCCAACAGGGATTAAAAAATTAACATCATGATCATATTGAATATATAATTTTGGAACATAAATGTCTCTGTAACTTTTTATAAAGAGTCAACTTCTCTTTGCTTTAGTTTCCCTATTTATGAAATAAGAAAGGAAGTTGTATTAAATTATCTCTAATATCTCCTATGCCTTTATATTTCTATTCTCTTGCATGAATAAAATACGACTGTCCTAAGGAAATATCTAGACTCGTAATCAAAAGACTTGGGGTTATATTCAATTATGATAATATGAATAAAATATTAAAATTTAAGTAGAAACTAAACAATAGAATTCTAAATAATATGTGTATCAAAGAACAAATCATGGAAACAACAGATATTTTATTGAGAAAATTATAATTGTTTATAGAAGAAAGTTGGTTTATCAGACAATTCCCAAAGGGAAGAGACTGGGGAGCCTGCTTCCAAAGAAGCATAATGTGCGTATCATCAAAATACCTTTCTCTCTGACATGGAACATGTATGGATATCCTGTAAGTGGTCACTGGTCTATTAAACTAAAAGTAAAGAGGATTCTCTTTTATTTGATTTACACCTGGGGTATACTCAGAGAGCACTAGTGGACTAGATTTGAAATCTTTAGCTTTATTTCTTCATACCTGGCAGCATTCTGGTGAAAAAAAAAAAGGAGAAAGTATTGGATGGAGAAAAGCTTCAGTTTCTCCCTATGAAATGTGGACATGTACCCAATTCATATGAACGTGGTTTTATACCTCCACATTTTAATAGTTTTTATGTGAGAATGACTATGACCACAAGCTGCAAAAGATAAGGGAAGAGAGCCAGCAGGAAGTCCAGGACGAAAAATTGTTAGGTTTTTGAAACCCAGGAGTTGAACATTGATGGCTAAAAATGGATGACCTTCCAGCCCCATTTTCATAATATCTTAAGACTTGGACTTATCCAGAAGCTTTGTCACATTTGGACATGATCTTATTGGAAATAATATCACAACAAATTGCATTAATGTTGAGCTTTCTCTCCCCAGGTACAAAGAAAGTATAGGAAAGAATGTGCTCTTCAGGTATTTGGGGAAAATATTTGTATTTCTCTTCTTGCTACACCTTGAAGGAAAATACTTTGACAAAACCTAGTGATGGACAAATAGAAGTAAAGCAAGAATCATTACCTCCTAATTGGAGGGAGACTATAAAAGAAGGGAACCATGAGTCAATGATGTTAAAGAATTAGGCATGTGTGGGCATTATATTTTGGTATTAAAGCAAAATAGTGCTTAGGACAAAATTTATATCTCTTAACAAACTTCTCCAGTGCTTGTGTTGCAAAATAAGAGAAAAACAAAAGATAAATTAATCAAAAATTTAACTAAAATTGTAAAATTTACTAAAACTTCAGAAAAGTAACAAATACAAAAGTCTCAAATAAATCTTCAATTAGAAATTGTGAAAAATGAAAAAAAACAAATTGCAAATAGACTACTAATAAATAGAAATAGAATATTAAGTATAAATAAACAGAAAAATAGTAAATAAAATAATTTAAAGGGAAGATCTGGATTTCAATTCATGATTGATGTTTGTACTTACTTTATGTGTCTTCTTACAATATTGACTTACTTAGGTACTTATAGGCAAGTTACATAATCTACAGGCACTTTACTGCAAAACTGAAATGATAACATTTACAATGCCTACTTTAAAATCATACTTAAGAGTAAGGGAGCGGCCAAGATGGTGGAGTGAGCAACTCTCTGTGCCCTCCTCTGACCTTCTGTCAAGTCAATAGTAAAATAAGCCTCTGAACTGATCTTTAAGTCAATGAACCCAGAAATATTTGGACTAAGAAACTCTGCTTGCTGAAGTTACCTTTGAAGTACTTCATAGCAGGTCTGTTTCAGTTGGACAGAGGGGGTGAGCAGTTTGGATGAAAATGGCATCCTTAATGTTTCTGCTGTGGATAAGAGCACAGGCAAGGAGAACAAGATTACCATCACAAATGACAAAGGTCGTCTGAGCAAAGAAGACATTGAATGAATGGTCCAGGAAACTGAGAAATACAAGGCTGAGGATGAGAAGCAGAGAGACAAGGTGTCTTCTTAGAATTCTCTTGAGTCTTATGCTTTCAACATGAAGGCTACTGTGGAAGATGAAAAACTGCAGGGCAAAATTGGTGATGAAGACAAACAAAAGATGCTTGACAAATGTAATGAGATAATCAACTGGCTGGATAAGAACCAGACTGCTGAGAAGGAAGAATTTGAGCATCAGCAGAAAGAATTGGAGAAGGTCTGCAACCCCATCATCACTAAACTGTACCAGAGTGCAGGGGGTATGCCAGGAGGCATACATGGTAGGTTCCCAGGGGGTGGAGCAGCACCATCTGGAGGTGCTTCTATTGGACCCACCATTGAAGAGGTTGACTAAATACACCAGAAGAAAGAGGGGGGAGACAGGGCAGGAAACTGGGCAGGACTCAGTGTGGCAGAAACTCTAAACAGCTGGTGAGTGTTTCTGAGGCACTTGAGAAACTCTGCCCTGATTGTGGGCAGGTGCTCTGGCAGATCTGCCTTGTGTAAAAGGCAGTTTGTAACCCATTGCAAACACAAGGTACTAGCCCTACTGGACCAGCACGAAAAGTTAATTAGTGGAATTGCCTCAGGGCAAACTACCACAGCCACGACTTCTCTGCTTTGCACAGACCCCAACTTTTTATTGTTTTGTTTTGTTTTTTAAATGAGTAAGAACCAGAAGAGAGCTCTTACCATAGACAGCTTTTATGGAGAAAAAGAAGGACTGAACCCAGATCCTGAGGTTCCTATAAGCAAAGCAACTCCAGAGGAATCCAGCAAGGGAGATATAACTTGGTCACCTTTTCAAAAGGCCTTCCTGGAAGACTGCATAAAGAATCTCAGAAAAGAGCTAGATGATAAATGGGTAAATGAACTGAGATCAGTGTAAGAAGCCCTCCAAAAGAGATATGATAAAGACACCAATTTATTGAAAAACAAAATTGGTGAATTGGAAAAAGAATGCAATGAACAAAAAAAAAAAACTCAATTGGCCAGTTACAAAGGGAGCTAAAAAGGGGAACTGGAGAAAATAACACATTAAAAATTAAAATTGAAAAATGCAAGAAAATAAATCAATAAGACTTCAAGAATCAGTCAAACAAAAACAAAAAAAATGAAAAAATAGAAGAAATTATGAAATATCTCCTAGGAAAAACATCTGACTTGGAAAATAGATCTAGGACAGACAATCTAAGGATTATTGGACTTCCTGAAAGCCATGATGAAAAAAAGAATCTAAACACTATCTTCCAGGAAATCCTGAAAGAAAATTGCCCCAAGGTTGTAGAATCAGAAGGTAAAATCACCATCGAAAGAATTCACCAATCACCCCCTGAAAGAGATCCAAAAATTAAACCTACAAGGAATATCATGGCTAAATTTCAGGACTGTCACACCAAGGAAAAGATATTGGTAACAGCTAGAAAGAAACAATTCAAATACCGAGGATCTATAATTAGAATCACACATTATCTGTCAGCCTCCACACTGAAGGATCCAAGGGCCTGGAACCAGATATTCCAAAAGGCAAAGGATCTTGGATCACAGCCAAGAATAACCTATCCAGCTAGAATGAGCATTATCCTCCAGGGAAGAAGATGGTCATTTAATGATATAGGTGAATTTCACCTATTTCTAATGAAAAGACCAGATCTGAACAAGAAATTTGACCTCCAAACATAGAACTCAAGAGAAGAATAAAAAGGTAAAAAGGAAAGGACTCTTGAGAACTTTATTTCTACTAGAGGGATACTTAAAGATTGAGGGTATAATTTTATATTACTTTGATAATATGAAAATGAAAACTAGAGGGGAAAGGGCTATCATATTGGGGAAAAGAGGGAAAAGGTGGTAAAATAAGGTTTAAAAAAGGAGGTTAAAATAAGGTAAAATCACATGAAGAGGCAAAGAAAATCTAATATAATTGAGGGAAAGAGGGGAGGGAGATGAGCATTATGTAAATCTTACTCTCATCAGATTGGGCTCTAAAAGAGTATAACAGACACATTTGGTTGCATAGAGAAACTTGTCCTTTTTTATAGGGAAATGTGAGGGAAAAGAGGAAAAGAAAGGGATAGAGAAGAATCAGGAGAAAGGAGTAAAAAGGGGGGAGGGGCTCTAAAGGGGGCAGGATTGTTTGGGGGAGATGGTCATCAAAGGCAAAATACTGGGGAGGAGGAAAGGGAGAAAGGGGAAAGGAAAGAGAAAAACATAACTTGGGTAAATAAGATGGCAGGAAATAAAAATAAGTTATCTTAACTGGGAATGTGAATGGGATGAACTCTCCCATAAAGTAGAAGCAGATGGCACACTGGATTGAAAACCAGAATCCAACAATATGTTGTCTACAAGAAACACATCTAAAGCATAGTGACACATACAAGGTGAAGGCAAAAGGCTGGAGCAGAATGTATTATGCTTCAGGTGAACAAAAAAAAAAAAACGGGTAGCAATTCTGATCTCAAATCAAGTAAAAGCAAAGATAGATCTAATCTAAAGAAATAAGGAAGGAAACTATATTTTACTAAGGGGCACCATAGATATGTAGCAAAATCGGACTTCCTTCCGGGGGTGGAGCAATGGTGGCAGAGATCAGACAGGAGTCTCTGTAACCTCCTCTAACCTTGCCTCAAACCAACAACATATGAAGCCTCTAGACTGATTTTGAAGCAAAATAATCCACAGTATCTGGAGGACAACACGATTCTAGAAGAAAATACTCTGGAAGAACCTCAAAACACGTCTGTTTTAATTGGGCAGGGGGGTGGTCTGCTGAACCCAGACTGCTGCACAGGAAGACCGGGACAGGGAGCTGGAGCAGGGAGCTTGAACAGGAGTCGGAACAGGAGTGGGAGCATTTCACAGTGTGTGCTTTTCACACACCTGGGAGTCTTCTGGGGGCCTCTTGGGCCAATCTGTCCTGATTGTGGGCAGGTGGTTTGGGGGGTCTGCGTTTTGTGGGGGGTAGATTGTGAACCCCTGAACCCCTGATGAGCATTGGACCTAGCTGCCATTACACAACACCCTAGGGCGATCAATCAATCAACAGGACTGATCAGCACCAGAAATAACTCAATCAGCAGAACTGCCCCAAGGCAAATTAAAGCAGCTGTCCCACATTTGCCTTAAACAGACCTCATACCTTTAAAAAAATGAATAAAAAACCAAAAAGAGCTCTCACCATAGACAACTTTTATGGAGAGAGGGAAGAACAGACCTCAACTCTTGAGGCCCCTAAAGGTAAAGCAACTCCAGAAAAAGCCCCAAAGAGAGACATAAATTGGTCTCCATGTCACAAGGCTTTCTTTGAAGATTACATAAAAAAATCTTAAAAGAGAGTTAGAAGAAACATGGGGAAATGAAATGAGATCACTGCAAAAGAATGCAATGAACAAAAAAATGTATTTGGTCAATTTCAAAAGGAACTAAAAACAGTAACTGAAGAAAATAAGACATTAAAAAT
>JAJPUD010028767.1:0-14424 GCA_023553655.1 Myrmecobius fasciatus
ACATTAAAACAGAAATTAATGGCATACTCACTATGAAATGGGGGGGGAATCACATTACTTGGTGACCCATGTATTGTAAAATCATCTTAATAAGAAGGCTTTATAATTATTTTACAAAACTAATTAATCATACAAACAAAACTTTTCAAAAACAAACCTACTTCTATACAATATATTAAAGGCTTATAAATCGGGCTGTTATTTAACATTTAAATATACACATATGGGGGCAGCTAGGTGGCGCAGTGGATAGAGCACCAGCCCTGAAGTCAGGACGACCTGAGTTCAAATCTGGTCTCAGACACTTAATATTTCCTAGCTATGTGACCCTGGGCAAGTCACTTAACCCCAACTGCCTCAGCAAAAAAGCAAAAAAAAAAAAAAAATACACATATGTATACACATAATAATATATTTTTCATTTTTATACATTAACACTGAGGTAAGACAGTTTACAAAGCCATTAGATGTCCACTCCCATGTTATGAAATATATTTGCAAGTTTTGAAAAGCAACTCAATGACATCCTTACTCAATAATATAAAAATTTCAAGTGGTTTAGGAATTCATCATAAGTTCTTGTGGTCAAATCTTTTTTGTCTAAAAAGGAATGCTCACCAGTAAGAACTTCTGTTACATATCTTCTTTATGGCAAACACAAGACTGCAATCAATCTTCCCTACTTATCTTATCACCACCTTTAAATTATAATATTGTATTCTACTTATTATTAAAAAAAAAAAGACAGCTGAGTCCAGAGATGGGATGTAAGAACACATGTTTAAATATAAAAACCTGATGTTCAATATGAATTATTAGCTTGACACTGAAAAATTAATTTAACGTAAAATAACATCCAAAAACATACCTGTCTGCAATTGAGCTCATTTTATGACAGCTTATGGTAAAATACATAACATGCTGCGCTTTCGTTTTGTGGTAGACATTTGTACATCTACCTGGATAAGAAGAGAAATGAGAAGATATTAACTTCCTAGTTAAGGAACTAAGTTGGTTTGTTCATGTTCACAGAAAATTTTTTAAAATGTGTTTTTTTTTTAAATGTTTTAAAACTTATTGAAGTCTTAAAATTTTAGTTCAATGTTTACTCATTAGACTACTGGGCAAGTACTTCTAGTTCATATGGACATACAAGACAACTTAAAAAAATAGATAAACTTTGGAAGAATTCAGTCTGTACCAATGTTTTCATTATAAAATAAAATGCAAAATGATTGCTATTATGAAAAAAAAAACTTATCCTAATAGGTAAATGGCAAAAAAACCCAAATCAAAACAACAATAAAAACCCAAACTTGATCCACTAATCTTCCTTCTCCATATAATATTTTCTTTTAGTGATTTCATCTGCTCTCCAGTTCAGTTATCATTTTCTTATGGAAGAATCCCAAATCCATATATCAAAATTTACACTTATACAAAGTATTCATTCACATAAGCTATATACACACATATACATATCTGTACACACATGCATATACATACATAGAAACTTATGCATGTGAATATATACATTCTTACACACACATAACTTGCATTCAAGTCCAGTCTCTGACAAGTAGCAGCATGAGACCCTAAGCAAATAACTTAATTTCTCAGTGCCCTAGGCAACTCTTACATAAACATATGAGCGTGGAATTTTAGAAAACTATGCATCCTGAACTTTATTTCTGCATTATTTGACTGCTGGACATTTTAGCTAGATAATTCCCTGGCATCTCAAATGCAACAAGTTCAAAAAAAGATTTCACCTTAACCCCATTTCTCCTCTCCCTCTCCCTGCTTCCACACATAACACGAATTCTATTTTTCTATTCACTTTCATTCTTGACTTCAGAATTATTCTAAATTCTTCATTCTCATCCTTTGTATCTAAAAAGTGGCCATGTTTTATTGATTCTAATGTTCACCCTATTTCTTCATTCTATCTCTTTCTCTGAATTCACAAGATTACTCTTGTTCAGCCATCATTCTCTCTCTTCTGGCCTTTTTTCCTTTTCTAAAATTTTTTTTTCATGATGAACTTAAAACATCCACAAACATGAGAGTAGAGTTTTCTTCAGTTCATTAGACAAAAATAAAAGTCTGTGGGACGTCAATTCATTACTAATCATACATACTCCCCAGAGAGGTCAAAGACAGAGGGAAAGAGCCCCATATGCACACGGCTCAGGAACCTTCTGAGGTACCCTACTGACTATAACATGGCACACAAACTTCCCCATTTGGCTTTTAAATCCCTTCAACAGACAGTTCCAGCATCCTTGGACAGGCTTATTTCACATGCATTCTCTCTGCCAGTCTATCTGGCAGCTTGGTCTCAGCACTCCCTCCCCTGCTCTGGCATCCATCTTCTCTTCAGCTGCCAGAAAGCCGAAGCCTTCTTCAAGCCTCGGGTCAGGTGTGAATTTTCTGGAGGCCATCAGTACTCTCTTCCCTCCTCAATGATCAGTTCCACTTCTGAGAAAAATCCAGGCCATTCTGACTCTGAGGTGGGCTCCCTGTTCACTATATCATGCTGCTTCATCCTTATGGTTCATATAACAGTTTTTAAGAAATATTTGTTGGACTGGAACTGATATTTATGTGACACTTTTTAAAGTTTTGTACATTTCTTTTTATACATCATCTACCAATAATCGTATAAGGGAGGCACTCCTGATACTACTGTACTTATTTTAGACATTCAGTCTCAGAAAGGTTAAGTGGCTTGCTCTAGTGCTAGAAATAGTAAAGTGTCTTAAACTCTATCCATCATACATACATATCCATCTCAACTATCCCAAATAACATACAATCCAAATGGATTTGTTACTGTAATTGATAACAGCCCTGTACTCTACCTTCAAGTACTACATACAGGCTTTCCTGGAAAATAAAGCAGATGTTCCATAACTATTAAAGTGTGAACTGCCTCAATATTAGAAAGCATGTGCGCTGCAGGATTTTGACAATTACTTCTTTTTTTTTTTCTTTAGAAAGCTCTATAAAGCAGAGCTATTAAAAGGACAGCTATAGGCAGCCTGAAATACTCATGAGTATGATATGATTACAATGTAATTGAGAAATGTTTAACAAAACAAATAAAAATGCAATAGAACATATAATGTTAATTTGTGGTTTTCTAAGTCAATATGCAGCTGGCAGAAATCCATTTCTATTTGGGTTTCCTACCACTATTACAAAGAAATAAAAATAAAACTGGTATAGTACTTTAGGATATCGTACATATTAATGTTTTGTTGAATCAACTTGTTTAAAAGTGAAAGTCCATGAATAGCAGGAAGAGATGGAATTATTTTAACTTCTATAAAAAAACTTTACATATTGATAAAGATTAGGATCAAGCATTCCTGCACATCAAGCACTAAATAATAAATTAAGACATAAGTGACTCAAAAAAAAATTAGAAGGTGCTCTTCTAATAGCAAAACCTTCAACTTCTAAAATAAAGAATTAATCTTAATCCTTGAAAGGCTCTCAGAGTAACTAGTTCTTCTATATTTATTTTAGTGCTCTTGATCACTGTTATAATTAAAAGGTTAATAACAATAGTTTACACTTGTGATAACAGCTTTAAAATTAGTTGGGAGAAAAAATATTTTAAAACATAAAATCTGTTCAGCAAATAGTAAAATAAAAATTATTATTATTTTAAACAAAAACAAACAGTACCATTAACTACTTAAGAAATTACCTCAGGTAAAGCAGCCAGAGAACAATAGAAAAATGTAATAAAGTTCTTCTGCCTAATTCAGTATTCCATGTTTCAACTTATATAAAATGTACCTGTAAAGGTGTCTCATTATTTTATGGTCACTCTCTATATAAATCCCAAACATCAAGAAATGTCACCATTTTTAAACACTGCAATAGCTTCCCCAAACACTCTCTATACTTCTTTGCAATAAAGAGACATAGCTAAGTCAAAGAAACTAACACAATGATCATTTCTGATAAAGCAGGCCTATATCATGCACCATTATCTCTGCAGAAATAAGGGAAGTTTATTGTATCACTAGTCTTCTGGAATCAAAATTAGTCTTTTTTTTTTTTTTTTTTTTTTTTTTGCTGAGGCAATTGGGGTTAAGTGACTTGTCCAGGGTCACACAGCTAAGGAATGTTAAATGTCTAAGGTCACATTTGAACTCAGGTCCTCCTGACTTCAGGGCTGGTGCCCTACCAACTTCGCTACCTAGCTGCCCCCAAATTAGTCATTTCACTGACTTGAATTCTGATGTCATTTTCCTTTGAGTCACACATTTCTTTAAAGAAACAAAGACTGACATTGGCTAATAAGCAAAGATAGAATGTAGAACTGAGAATATCCAAAAGCAAAATCTTCAAAAACTAACACAATATATTATATTGCACTTATAGAGACTATTTTCTTTAAAAACTACTACTTTAGACATACAACAGAATGCTTTTGAATATCATAGGCTGAATCTCTTTCTCTGATCAACATTTCTTTCTTTCTTTTCTTTTTCTTTTTTTTTTTAAACACAAATCAAAGGTGATAACTGGGTGGCTACATGGATAGAGCACCAGCCCTGGAATCAGGAGGACCTGAATTCAAAGCTGACCTCAAGACACTAACTTTGTGTCCCTGGGCAAGTTTGCCTCTCCTTATCTGTAAAATGAGCTGGAGCAGGAAATAGAAAACCACGTCAGTATTTTGGCCAAGAAAATGCCAAAGGGAACATGACTGAAAAATGACTGAATGTCAAAAGGTATTAGCTTATTTTACATGGAGTAAATTAAAGTCACAAAAAGTTGGCTCACACTCCACATACCGAGACTAAAATTTAGGGTTCTGTCCTATAATACTAGACTCCATTTCTTCATAGCTCCTGCCCAGGTACAGGGAGCACCAGATAGCTTCTCAAGTCCCTTCCTACTCAGCTCAATGTCCTATTGATTTCATCTTCTCCTATTTTGCACATTAGTCAAAAATATTTTGATTAGATTCTACTATTCCTACTAGTTATCATTTGATATCTCAATTAAATTCCAGGAAAAAGCTATCTATACGCACTGCTATCACTTCCTCTCTTCTTACTCTCTTCTAAGCCCTGTGCAGGCTGGTTTTATAGGTCACCAACCAAAATAAACTGTTTATTTAAACCTTTTCTTAATTGCCAAAGCAAACAGCATTTTTGCGTTGCCATCCTTCTTGACCTCACTATAGCACAGGGGACCACTCTCCTCTGGATTTCTCCAGGTTTTCTTTCTACTTTTCTGACTTCTCCTTAATCTCTCCCTGGATCTCTGTTCATGTCACGGCCAGTCACTATGACTCTCCCCTTGGGCTTTGTCCTGAGCCCTCTTTTCGGCTCTCTCTATGCTCATCGGCTATATAGTTCATCAGCTCCTGTGGACTCAATTATCATCTTGAAGCAGTTCATATTATGCCTAGAACCATATTCCCAGCCTCAGATTCTCTCCTGAGCTCCAGCTTCCCATCATATACCTCCCTTTAGGACATTTCTAACTGGATGTCTGGTAGACAGCTCAATCTCAACATGTCCAGAATAGAACTTATTAACTACTCCTCTGTTCAGAATTTCCTTGATACTCTCAAGGGCATACCTTGTGTTAACCACCTGGGTTCTCAACCTCAGTATCATACCTGACTCCTTGCTGTTCGTCTTCAACATCATCCAATAAGTGGCCAAACCCTGCACCAAAATTCTGCCGTGCCTTTCTACTTCCCCAGTGTCTTTCATAAGCCTCTTTCTTTCCATTCACACAAACTCTCATCATTTCTTGGCCAGCCTATTGTGACAGCCTCCTTTTCGTCTCCACCTCATTAATGTGCCTGTCTGACCATGTCATTCCCTGCTCAATAAACTTCAGTGTCCTGAAAACCTCCAGAATCAAATACTCCCCCCCCCCCCTCCATTCTAGATTACACTGGAAATGCTTTCTGCCTCTTCCTCCTTCCCACTCTTATCAGCCTGATTTCTGCTCCTTACAATATGCTTGTGCCTTCATGCCTTTGTCTGGCTCTCCATCCTCACCTCTAACCTCTAAGAATCCCAGGTTTTCCTCAAGACTCAGCTCAAGGACTACACTCAGCAAGAGGCCTTTCTTCAGCCCACTAGTTGTTGTTAACACCTTCTCTTTCATCTACTTTTATTTATCTTATACAGTTTCAGATGTACATTGTCCTGTTGCTATTATATTTACATCCCTAGCACTTGGTACCATGCCTAACACATAATTAGTGTTTAATAAATGCTTGGTGATTGTAGAGTGACCCACCCAGGGTCCCACAAGCAATAAATAACAAAATGACAAAATTTAAATCCAAGTACACTGATTTCCATATCAGTGCTCTATCTACTACATAGCTTTTGTCCAGAGATTCTAACGCTGTAGTGGTTTTCTTTACACTCTGAACTGGTTGTCTATGTGTGCAAGGCAACAGCAAACAGGATAAGAAGTGAAAGGGTTCCAGCTGTCAGTCTCAATAAAAAGGATTACTCTATATGCCCCAAGATAGTATCAACTGAAAGTTAACCAAGCCAAGTGGTGAAAGGAATGTGTTAAAGAAACTTTCTTTGGGGAAGCTATCCAGGCACACATTTCACAAGAAAGTACAGTGAGCACTACTGTACTCACATCTGGCATACATTTACAGACATTACAATGTGTTGATTTGCTTTATTTTGCCATACTTAGAGATTATGAGGGAAGGCTTTGATGAAGAAGAGGGAGTGAAGCAGAAAGATTTAGTGAGTAGCAACAGTGATGCGCAAAAAAAAAAAAAAAAAGTGGTGACGAAAAGAACATTAATGAAACAAAGAAAAATGCATCAAGAAGTTCAGAAGCTATCAGACAGGAAAAGGAATTTTGATACTATCATGTTAAAATTAATAAACATTTAAACAAATTATGCAATTAAGAGTTAATGTGAACAATTTCACACATAACTCCTTTTTCTGTTCCTTATATACTGAAATATCCACCTTTATTTAGGTATGTTAAAAAATTTGTAATAAAAAAATTCTTAAAAGAATCAGTCTGATTTTAAGATTTAAGAAAGATTTTAAGAGGTCTCCATAGTCTCCCCATATCTTTAACAAATCTTAAGCAATAATTTACTAACATAAGACAAGTTATATCTTTAGGGTTTCATTTGCTTAATATAAACAAAAACAAAACCCTGATCATGAAGAAAATCTGATAGAATAACATTCATTTAAAAATTGAGGGTAGGGGAGAATTATTTCCAGTTACTCAGATCTAAAATTTACTAATCATAAAAGCTGAAATTATTTCCAGGAATTAGTCATCCAGTAGTAGAACTCATTAACTAAGTGAGCATTACATTATTGTCCTGACAACAGAAATAACATGGGCCTTATATAAATCTCAACAAAAACCAATCTTTCTAAGTACTCATGGAGAAGATGCTACTAAAGTCAAATACAGAAATAATACTATTTTATTTGCTTACTACAAATACAAAAGTATATTTTAAAGAATCATGCTATCTGTAGGTAGGTCCAGCATCTAACTCTCCATGCGTGGAACAGCATTGGGTTTTTTTTTGTTTTTTTTTTTCCCCCCCATTTGGCAATGTGAGCAGTTCTCATGATCTCCATGATCCTATCTCTGCTTATGTTTCTAACTTCAGCTGCTGGATTGGGAATTTATCATCTCCATACTGTTTAAATTTTGGGACGTGGTGGCTAGGCCCCATATTTTGATGTCGTCTTCCTGCGATTCAGATCCTTCTTTGTTGCCAGTTCCAAAGTCCTGGCCTGGAATAAGAATCTGAGCTCTAGATCTGGGATTAGGCTCTGCCTTCTGCTTAATTTCCAGATTCTGCTTCTATCCCTTTGTGGCTCAAAATGCCTCTGCCTCCCCTTTCTGGCTTTGTCTCTTAGGACATCCCAATAGGATACAACCAGGTAGCAGAGATCGGATCCTCCTGGCTTCGAGCCTTCTGGAGGGCCCACAGGTCAGTGCTGCCTAGAGACCTCAGCCCCTCTATTTTATGGTCACCTACCAAGAGCTGGCTTTGTCCCCTGAGACTGGTGTTGGCTCTTTGGTTTTATTCCATTACTGATTCATTTGGCACCCATTTTCACCCCTGCTGGGGTAGTTAGACAAGTTCCATCTTCTTCCCTTCTCATCTCACATCTCTGTTAGCTTCCCCCATTATTTCCTCCTAAACCCCATTTCTCATGAATTGGCTTTCCAAGCAAATTCTTCTATAAGCATTCTTGGTTCCATCTCTTTCCTATCCTTTCTAGTAGCCTGCTCCTTCTTGTCATCACCAATCTCTTCCTAATCTTTTTATTCTTTCCAAAAATGTCAATTTTTCTCTCATCCTGAGAAAAAACACCACTCCCCTTAAAACAAAAAAATATCCTTTACTTGTCCCTATCATGTCTTACATTCATCTTCTCCTCAGCCCAATTCTTTTAGAAAGCCATCTACAATGAGTGACTCTACTTCTATTCTCAGTCAGTTTTAAAGCCTTTTCAATCCGGCTTTCAACCTCATCATATGAGAAAAATTTGCTCTTTTCAAAGTCACAAGTCATCTCTTAATCGGAAAATCCAGTGACTTTTTCTCAAGCCTCATCCTTCTCGAACCCATTGCAGCCTGTTAATCATCTTCTCTCGGAGAGTCTCTTTGCTCTGGGGTTTTAGGACACCTCAAGTCTCCCCTTGCTGAATTCTCATCCAGGTCAAATCCAATAACCACAATCTGGTTCCTCTCTTCTCCCTCTAATGTACCATTCTCAGTAATCCGTCAGCTCCTACTGATTCAACTGCTATCTCTATGGAGGGAATTCTCAGATCTCTTTATTCAGCCCTTGCTCTTTAATCTGGCATCACTAGCTGATTCGTAGGTATCTGGAAGCAGATGTCCCATAACTATCTGAAACTGAAATGTGTCCAAAACAGAACTGATTACCTTTCCCCTTTTAAGCTCTCCTCCCCAGGTGTGGACTACTGTTGAAGGCCATGCCATCCTCCTCATCACTCAGGCTGCTAAATCAAGGGTCACTTTTGCCTGTAGCCACAGAGCCAAAGGTTATCCTTCTACCTTCACAAACTCTCTCCCCTCCCATGGGGCAGGCCCTCATCACCTCCCACCTGGAATGCCAATCTAGGCTTGATGAGGCTACCAAAGTGATTAGATGATTTCCTTCCTCAATCTAAAATGCTCCTATGGCATTTAAGCTCCTTACAACTTGGGACCCTCTGGCCTTTCCAGGCTTCTTACACTGTTCCCTGGATTCCATCATTCTTCTTGCTGACCTTCACCCAGCCATCCCACTTCCCTCTCCTGCCTCCAGGGTCTCTCAGGCTTTGACCACTTTCCCTCCTCACCTCTGTCTACCCCCTGCCTTAGCTTTTTTCAAGACTCGGCTGAAATCCCAGCTTCTACTCAAGTTCTTTCCTCATCTGCCCACAATGCTCCCCTAAGCATACTCCCTGCTGGCACCTTCCTCTGAGATTAATGCCAGTCTGTCCAGCATGTTTTATATACATATGGTTTTTTGCATGTTGTCTTTCCCATTAGAATGTGAGCTCTTTGAAGGCAGGGAATCATATTTTGGCTTTTTTTTTGTATTCCCAGTGCTTAGCACAGTGCCTGGTACACAATAAATACTAAGAAATGCTTGTCAAATGCCACTCTCAGAGAAATTGGGGTTGGTTGGAACTTTTTATCTGATTATAACCGCTAGACATCCCATTTTCACATACTCTATGAAGCTGCCAAAGAGTTCTACTTGCTGCTCCCCACATTACACCTATCTCCATTCCTTTGAATGGGCTATACTTAGATAGCACTCCCTCTGCCTTCAAAATTTAGACCAAACATCAGTTCCTACATGAAGCTCTTGTTAGTCAATTCCTTCAGTAGCTACTATCTCCCTCCTGCTTTGTATTTACTTTGCATTTAACTTTATGTCTAAGCTGTATTCTTTCATTTCCTCATCCCTACTTTCCATAGAATGTAAATTCCTTGAGGGCAAGAACTTTCTCTAGCATATAGTACAAAGATATACAGCATATAGCCTGGAATGTTTGGGTTGTTTGACAAATGCTTTCAAATGATACTGAAAATAGTTCATACATGTATCAACAATTATTCATAAAAGCTGCTAATCAATAGAACTTTCCTAGATCATTGTAGCTCATTATGCTACTCCTTTCTTTACCTCTTGTACTTCTGAGACCTTTGAAATGAATTCTTCAAAGAAAAACATAGGCTCAAAGTGTTCTTTGTAGCATGTCAAATCTTCAAATGCTGTTAAAAAAAAGAATATGAGAATAATTTAACTTAAAATATATATATATATATATATATATATATGAAAACAACAACTTTTCTCACACCTAAAATGTGAATCTGCCTGCATGTGCCACAAGCATATATTAGCATGCACTGAGAAAAGTCAATTTGTAACACCAGAAATTTTTATAGATTACTATTATAAAATTTAATCATTTTTCTAGAAAAAAAAGATCATCCAAATAACAGAAAATAAAACCCAAATAATTACATATAGGTAAAAATTAGGCTGTTGATCCACTCAAAATAACTTATTTGAAAAAAATCCATAATTTTTTTAATCAAATGAATCTCTAATACCAAGAAATAGACTTGACTATAATTTTAAGTAATCTTGTAATTAAATTTTACATTCTTTTTTTTGAAGATAAGAAAATATGGCTCAAACCATGTGTTACCAATTTACTAATTTATCTGAAGCTAAGAAATATCCAATTACCTCCTATGTGCACAGTTTTGTCAGGAGAAAATAAACTCAAAGTAGGAATTGCCATTACAGGCTTTGATTACTGATACCACCTTCCAAATTTATGTAAGCAGATGAACCTTGCTTGCAGATTAATGATACCAAATGGTTATCAAATATAAGAATAACAATAGATGTAAAAATAACAACAGGCCTACCTAATACTTGTGGGAACATCTTTAAATGTGAACTAATTAGAACTGTTAGCTCCTGGAGGACAGAGACCATGTTTACACACCACACACACGCACGCACACATATGTCTATATACACTCATGTAGAATCATTTTATTGTATATATATATATAAAATAAACTATGAAATGTTACACAGCTTTTAAAAAGGAAAAGGATTCTATTTTTACAATATAAATTCAAAATGTAAAACTAACTCAGGGATGTGTTGTTTGTCTTGTTTTTTTTTTTGGGGGGGGGGTTGGCCTCATAACCTAATGGCCCACTGACCTACTTTGATGGTTACACTGTTACATGCTAATAATACTTAGACAATTCTGATTAGTATGTTAATAAAACCTAATTGACTAAGACAATAAGCACAATCATTATTGGGATTCTGATACAATTATAAGGCAAAATTTGTAATCTTCCTCTTCAGATTACAGAACAGGTGAATATTATGGTTAAAAAGAAAAGAAATACTATATGATCACATTATATAATTTAATCAATGATTTAAAATGGCTCATCATCTTTTATATAAGAAAACCAAAGGAATAAGCAATAACTAAAAATGAAAATCTGAATAACTAAATTGCAAATGAAAAAATGAAATCTTTTATAAATAGCAAGTTTTTTATAAATAGAAAATTCTGAAATAAATAATTAAGTCATTCTGTTAAAACAAACTTAGGTGATAACATTTTGCTAACTGAAATGTGTAACAGCAGAGTGAATTAAAACCATAACTATGGGTAAAAGAAACCACATATCTGTACTCAAGAGAGTCTGGGCCTAGAAAGAGAAGGGAGATGGAAATCAAAAGTGGGAAACCTTCCAAACTCTGCTGTAACTACTTATGTGCCAAGAAACAGAGCAGTATTTTGTTTTTGTTTTTTTTGGTCAAGCATAGATCTGTGCAATCACCCCCCCCCCACTTTGTATTTAATACAATGGTTTCACTAATAAACTATACTAGTAAAATCATCCATGTCCTAATACTGGAATTTTGTTATATTATTTTCACTATCTTTCTACTGTGGCTTTTTTTTTTTAAACATAATTTGAAACTGATGTCTCCATAAATGTTCTTAATATTTCAATTTGAAAAAGTTGGGAGATCCACTGAAATTTCTGAAATGAATTTTTGGATCTTTTAAAAGAATTCAAAGAAGTTAAACATCACAATTAACCAAAAGCTACAAATAATCCATACAGTTGTCAGTACTATTTTAATTTTCCAAAGAGTGAGAAATTGCAAGAAACAAATTTAAGTTATCCATTTGTTCTGGTCCTTTTAGCAACACAAATACATAAAGGACCACTATACTATATTTGCATAGAAATGTATGGTTGGTCTTCATTTTCTATTTAGTTTTTCCCAATAAATTATCTGAATTTTCTATGAAAACAATGTATCTATGGCTGCTATATATTTAGCTGTTAATATAATTACAAACTGAATTTAAATAAGAAAAAAAGGAAAAACTATATATATTTTTATATATAGATACATGTACATATATGTATTTATATATATTTGTCTTTTCATTTATGCACTGAAAGGACAAAAAAGTATTTTGGAAAAAGTGACTTGAATGACTAGTGACCAATTCTTGGGTATACAATTAATTGATAATTCTTTGAATTCTACCAAGAATTAAGTAGCTTAGGAATTCAAGTGATCATGATTAGAAATGACCCATATTTTGATTGCTTCATTAAGTATTATTAAGCACCTACTTTATGCCAAGTACAGTGCTAGGGACTGGGGATGCAAAAGTCAAAAGTGCTTGTCCTCAAGAAACTTACATTTTGTACTAGGAGACATGTCCATACTTAAGCATAAACAAGGCAATTTTGTAAGAGGCAATAGTTTGTGGTGGTCAGAAAAGTTATGTGATTTGTACCAGTGGAAGGAGTGCAAGCACAATAATGAAATCATGGAATTAAAAAATAATTTAGTAAAAACAATGAAAACTTAAATGTGAACAATATAAGGTGTGACATCCAATAAAATTATAAAATCAGGTCTATTTATGGTTGAAAAAATCTAATAAGTATTTCCTTTGTGTCTGCTTCTAGTCTCTCTGTTCTTTGTATGCTTATATTTTTGCTTTTTTTTTTTTAATAGTCTTTGTCAATATAGTTTTTTCTTTTGAGTCTACCATCCTCATTTTCTACAATGTGGCATAAGCATGTCTCCATTTCTTTATATTGCTCATATTTGTCATTATTGATAATGCTACTTTACAAGCAACATAGCAGAAGAGATTACTGGATATGGAGTTAGAAGATCAGTTCTATATTTGACACTAGGCCCAATCGTGAAGACCTTCCAGCTTGGTAAAACCTGCCAGAATTTGTTTTCCTGGCACAGGCTTCTGAAACTCAAGGGCACCACCATACCATGCTGATGCATTGGAGGAGAATGTTCATTAGGTTGCAGCTTTGGTATTTTAAGTATATTTCAGTCACTAAACAAATAATTTATCTAGCATAGTTATTTCGGTTAACAAACATTCTAGTTGATAAACTATTACTTGCTGTTCCCAGTACATGATATTTCACCCACCATCTGTTCTAGGAAGCAGGCTGGGAATGCAATCACTCCTCACCATCTCTACTTAGAATACTGAACTTCCTTCAACACAGCTCAAGTACCAACATGAGGCTTTTCTTCTACATCATTGTTACATCCACCTACACCCACCCCCCCTTCACAAAATACTTTATATTTACTTTTTATATGTTTGGTATTCAATTACCGATGTTCATGTTGTTTCTCCCAAGTAGAATGAAAACATATTTTTTGAGTAGTTTCCTCCTCCTCCCCCCCATCATGTCCACTCTTTGGGATACCAATTGGGATTTTCTTGGCAAAGATACTGGAGTATCTTTGCCTGGGAGTAAACCAGAGTGGTTTGCCATTTCCTTCTCCAACTAATTTTACAGATGAGGAACTGACAACAGAATTAAGTAATTTCCCCAGGGTCATACAACTCTTAAGTATCTGAGGCCATATTTGAACTCCAAAGAGGAATTTTTCTGCTCTAGGCCTAGATGCCCCCAAACTCCTAGAAGACAGAGAATTATTCTCTTTTGTCTTTATATCTCTAATCCATAGCACAGCTTGGTACAATACATGTTTAACAAATGTTTGCTGAATGAATGAATCAATGGAAGCTGAAACAGGCTCAGGACAGAGACTGGGGTAACACCCATGGTGATCTAACAAAGGAGAATGAGAAGCAATTATAAAATAGAAGAATCATATCAAAAATTCTGAGTTAGGGTCTTAGAAGTTAACAGTTGATTCCTTTATTTTTACAGATGATGAGTCTGAGGCACAGAGTAGTTAAGATTCAGAAAAAACCAGTGTTGTTAATGTCAAAAGAGGAGAAAGCAACTTCTTTGGAAGAGGTAGTCAACAGT
>JAJPUD010028768.1:0-14422 GCA_023553655.1 Myrmecobius fasciatus
ATCATTTTTACATGAAACATTCCCTCGATTTCTCTAATTTTTGTGGGTTTTTTTCTGTGCCATTCTATTTTATTCTTCCATTTCTTTGCATTGGTCTTTTTAGGAAAACCTTCTCATTATCTCTTCTTGCTATTCTGTGGAATTCTGCATTCAATTGCATATATCTTTCCCCTTTCCCTTCCTTCTTTTTCCCACTCCTTATAAAGCCTCATTAGACAGGCAATTTCCTTTCTTGCTCTTTTTCTTTGCATTTTTTTTGCTGCTGCTTCCTGTGCAACATTGCAAACAACTGCTTGATATTCCTCAACTACTCCATCTACCAGACCTAATCCCTTAAATCTATTCATCATCTCCAGTTCATATTCCCAAGGGATGTTATTGAAGGTCACACCTATATGGTCTGCTGGTTTTCTGTACTTTCTTCAATTTACATCTAAATTTTGCAATAAGAAGCTCATGATGTAATGCACAGTCAGATCCGGGTCTTTGTTTTAACTTATTGTAGTGTCTCTACCTTTGGCTACTGATTTTATGATAAGTCTGATTTTGATTTTGACCATCTAGTGATGTGCTTTAGATTCACCTTTAGGGTTGTTGGAAAAGAATATTTTGGGAGGGAGGAAGGGAAAAAATTTGGAGGTCAAAGTTTTAATACAAATTTAAAACTTATTTTTCTTTGTAAATGAGGAAAAATAAAACACTAAACAAATAGGAAAAAAGAAGGAAAAAAAGAAAAAGAATGTTTTTTATGACCAGTGATTTATCTTGACAAAATTTTGTTTCTTACCCAGTAATAAAATGTTTTGAAGGTTATGGCTATGAAATATTGTTTTAAGTTAGGTATGGCTTCCTTTGCTTTTTCCATTGATTTCCTTGATAATATCTAACTTTTATTCTTATATGTATTATGTTTCTTAGTTGTATAAAATCATATTTTGGAAGTTTGAAATAACACTGAAAAAAGAAATTAATTTTGGAAGTATATCCTTTTTTTGGGGGGGGGTTAAGGCAATTTAGGTTAAGTGACTTGCCCAAAGTCACACAGCTAGGAAGTGTTAAGTGTTTGAGGCCAGATTTGAACTCATGTCCTACTGACTTTAAGGCTGGTGCTCTATCCACTCTGCCACCTAGCTGCCCCCCATATATTCATTTTTACTATAATTGTTTGGTCTACCAAGATCTAATTATTCACAGCTGCCTTTATTTGTTTACAGAGTATTTTGTAATTGTGTCTATATGTTACCGTGTGTCTTAAACGGTAGGTTCCCCAATATTTTACACTATCTGTAATTATTTTAAATGGAATTTTGCTTTCTATCTTTCCCAGTAGGAATTCACAGAAGTGTCAGTGATTTGTATAGCTTTATTTTATATCTTGCAACCATGATGGTTTTATTTTTTCTTTCACTATGCTTTATTACTTCAATTTCTTTTTTTGTGTCTATTATTAATGTAACAACTAGAATTTTCAATGCTCTATTGAATAATGTAATAATGGGAATCTTTGCTGCACCTAAATTTATTGTATGTGCTTTTAGTTTGTTCCTATTAAAAACAATACTTTCTTGGTTTTAGAGCAAGTCTGTTTATCATTTTAGAAAAGCTTCATTTATTCCCATGCTTTCTAGTATTTTTAATAGGAATGGGCATTGTATTTTGTCAAAAAAAATTTTAAGCATCTATTGAAATAATGTTATTTTTGTTATAAATTCAGTCAGTTATGCTTATGGAGTCCTTATATGGAACGAGCCCTCTATTCGAGGTATAAGTTCTGTTTAATTATGGCATATAATCTTTATGATATGCCACAGTAATATACTTGCATGTATTTTGCTTAATTTTTTCTATCAATATTCATTAGGAAAATTGTTCTATAACCTTTTCCCTCTGTTTTGGCTCTCCCTACCTACATATAAAAACCATATTTGTGTAATAGAAAGAATTTGGTAGGGTGCCTTCTTTTTCAATTATTGTCAAATAATTTATATGGTATTAGAATTAGCTTTTTTTTGGTTTAATACACTTGTAAATCTTTTGGGTTTTGAAGTTGCTTTTTCCCCCTTTAGGAGTTCATTTATGACTGGTTCAGTTTCTTTTCCTGAGATAGTTCAGTATTCTATTTCCTCTTCTTCCAATATGAAAAATTTATTTTTTGTAAATATCCACCAGGACAGAACTAATGGAATGAAGACTAAAAAGGAAATAAAAAGCTGGGGAAAAAATCTTTACATCCAGTGTTTCTGATAGTATAATTTCTAACGTATATAAAGAATTGTGTCAGATTTATAACAATATAAGTCATTTCCCAATTGATAAATGGTCAAAGGATATGGACAATTTTCAGATGACGAAATTAAAAACACTTATAGTGATCTGAAAAGATGCTCTAAATCACTATTGATTAGAAAAAAAATAAATCAACTCTATGGTATCACCTCATACCTCTCAGATGGGCTACAATGGCAGGAAAAGATGATAAATGTTAGAGGGGACGAGGGAAACCTGGGACACTAATGCATTTCTGGTGCAGTTGTGAAATGATCCAACCACTTTGGAGAGTAATTTGGAACTGACCAAAGAGCTATCAAACTGTGAATATTCATTGACCCAGCAGTGCCACTAATGGGTCTGTATCCCAAAGAAATCACAAAGGAGGGAAAAGCACCCACCTGTACTAAAATGTTTGGAGCAGTTCTTTTAGTGGCAAAGAACTGGAAAATGCATATTGTATTTTGTCAAAATCTTTTTTTCAGCATCTATTGAATGAAATACTGTTATTTTTGTAATAAAACTGGTCAATTATGCTCATGGTTTCCATATATGGAACCAGCCCTCTATTCCTGGTATAGGTTTTGTGTAGATAAGGATTATGATCTTTATGATACATTCCAGTATCGTCCTTGCAAGTATTTTCTTTAATTTTATGGTTTCAATATTGATTAAGAAAAAACTTAACAAGTTGTAGTATATGAAGATAATGGAATATTATTGTTCCATGAAAAGCTTTCATTAACAAGCTGATTTTAGAAAGACTTCAAAAGATTCACATGACCTGATGCTGATCAAAACAAGCAGGACCAAAAATGCATTGTACAAAAGAATAGCAACAATGTGCGATGATTGACTATGAAAGACTTGATTCTTCTCAGTGGTTCCAAAGGAATCCTAACAGACTTTGTAATTTTTTTGGTTGTTTTTTTTGTTTTAAAGTTTTTTTTTTAATTTTCAAAACACATGCATGGGTTATTTTTCATCAGTGACCCTTGCAAAGTTTTCTGTTACAATTTTTTCCCTTCTTTCCCCACCCCCTAGCCTAGATGGAAGGAAATCTAATATATGTTAATTATGTTAACATACTTGATGAATCAAATGTGTGTATACATAGTTATACAGTTATCTTGCTGTACAAGAAAAATCATATCTAAAAGGAAAAAAAAAACCTGAGAAGGAAAACATGATGCAAGCAAACATCAATAGAGAGTGTGAAAATGCTATGTTGTAGTCGAGACTCAGATCCCACAGGTCTCTGTCTGGATGTATATGATTATCTTCATCGCTGAACAATAGGAAGTGGATTGAATCACATCATTGTTGAAGAGAGCCATGTCCATCAGAATTGATCATCCTATAGTCTTGTTGCCATGAATAATGGTCTCCTGGTTCTGCTCATTTCACTCAACATCAGTTCATGCAAGTCTCTCCAGGCCTCTCTGAAATCGTCCTGCTGGTCGTTTCTTATAGAGCAATAATATTCCATGACATTCATATACTGTAATTGATTCAGCCTCTCTCCAATTGATGGGCATCCATTCAGTTTCCAGTTTCTTGCAACTACAAAAAGGGCTGCCACAAACATTTTTGCCCATATGGGTCCCTGTACCTCCTTAAAGATATCTTTGGGATATAAGCCCAATAGAAACAGTGTTGGGTCAAAGGGTATGCACACATTGATAACTCTTTGAGCATAGCTCCAAATTTCTCTCCAGAATGGCTGGATCCGTTCACAGTTCCACCAACAATGTATCAGTGTCCCATTTTTCCCACATCCCCTCCAACATTCAGCATTATGTTTTCCTGACATTTTAGCCAATCTGACAAGTGTATAGTGGTATCTCAGAGTTGTCTTAATTTGCAGTTTTCTGATCAATAGTGATTTGGAGCACCTTTTCATATGACTACAAACGCTTTCAATTTCTTCCTCTAAAAAATGCTCATATAATTTGACCATTTATCAATGGTAGAATGGCTTGAATTCTTAAAAAATGAATTAATTCTCTATGTATTTTAGAAATAAGGTGTTTATCAGAACCTTTGAATGTAAAAATATTTTCCCAGTTTGTTGCTTACCTTCTAATCTTGTCTGCATTCGGATTTTTTGGACAAAAACTTTTTAACTTGATATAGTCAAAATTATCTATTTTGTGATTAATGATGATCTCTAGTTCTTTTTTGGTCACAAATTCCTTCCCCCTCCACAGGTCTGAGAGGTAAACCATCCTACTTTGTTCTAATATGTTTATAATATCATTCCTCATGTCTAGATCATGAATCCATTTCGACCTTATCTTGGTATGTGGTGTTAGGTGTGAGTCAATGCCTAGTTTCTTCCATGCTAGTTTCTCATTTTCCCAGCAGTTTTTTGTCAAATAGTGAGTTTTATCCCAAAAGCTGGGGTCCTTGGGTTTATCAAACACTAGATTATGATTGTCATTGAGTGTTTTGTTGTGAACCTAACCTATCCCATTGATCCACTACTCTGTTTCTTAGCCAGTACCAAATGGTTTTGATGACCACTGCTTCATAATATACTTTTAGATCTGGTACAGCAAGGCCACTTTCATTTGATTTTTTTTCATTAATTCCCTTGAAATTCTTGACCTTTTATTCCAGATGAATTTTGTTGTTATTTTTTCTAGGTCAGTAAAATAATTTCTTGGGAATTTTATTGGTATAACTCTAAATAAACGGATGAGTTTGGGTAGTATTGTCATATTTATTACATTCGCTCGACCTATCCAAGAGCACTTGATAATTTTCCAATTGTTTAGATCTGACTTTATTTGTGTGGAAAGTGTTCTGCATATAGATCCTGACTTTCCCTTGGCAGATACATTCTTTGCACCACATGGAACTTTTGTAAAAATCAAGCCTGTGCTAGGCCAGAGCAGTTTTGCAAGGAAATGGAAAAAAGCAGGAATGGTCTTTATATTCTTTATATATTCTTTTTTTTTTTGCTTTTTGCTGAGGCAATTGGGGTTAAGTGACTTGCCCAGGGTCACACAGCCAGGGAATGTTAAGCGTCTGAGACCAGATTTGAACTCAGGTCCTCCTGACTTCAGGGCTGGTGCTCTAACCACTGCCCCACCTAGCTGCCCCCTCTTTATATATTCTTTATAGACAATTATACAAAAAGAATAGAAATTGTTTCAGATGCCCAAAAGAAATGATACAAACCTAAATCAAGATTGAACAATGAAATCCTCAACAACAAGTGGGTCGAATTAAAAATCGTAGAAACAATAACTATGTTAAAGAAAAATGAAAATGATGAAATAGAATACCAAAATTTCTAAAATAGTCCTCAAGGTGAAAATCATCTTACAAGAATCCTTTAACAAAGTAGAAAAAGAAAAGATGCATGGAGTAATTATGTACTTCTTAAAATTAAAGAATCAACAAACAAACCCAAAATAAGCACAAAAGAGGAGAAATTAGGGAAAGGAATGTCAAACCAAGGGAAGTCATAGAACTAAAAGTTGTTGCTTGGCCAAAACTCATAAATTGATAAACCTTTCAGAAAGCTAATCTGAATAGAAAGAAGAGAGCAGAAACTCAAATCAAAGAAATAGCATATGAGCAAGGTGAAATCACAGCCAATACTTGAAATTAAAAGGTTAACAGGACACATTATGTGCAGCTATATACTGAGAACACACAAGAAATAGAGGAGAACTTTCCAAAACATAAAACCCCATATTATCAGAAGAGGAGATAAAGATTTTAAGGTACCTAGCCTTAGAAAAGAAAATAGATCTAGCATTAAGGCAACTACCAAAGGAAAAACAAAATTTTCAGGCCTGAAGGATTCACAGTATTCTATCAGACTTTTAAAGAACAGGGAGAACTCATACTTCACAAAATATTCTCAAAAGTTGAGAAATAAAGCACCTTACCAAACTCCTTTTATCAGAGAAAGTCTTTATACTTAGGCCAGGGAAAGGTAAAATACAGAAATGAAACTGTAAACCAATATGATTAATAAACATTGTCTCAAACTTTTTAAACAAAATCTGATTATAAAGAATACAGTGATTTATCTAAGGTATCATTCATTATGACAATATACGGTATAAGAGAGATACAAGAATGGTTTAAAATCAGGGAAACAATGAATATAGTTAGCACAATTTAAGAAAACCAAATATTAGAAACGACATGGTTATCACAATAGATCTTAAAAAACTTAACAAAATATAATATTTTTATGTAAAAACATTCTATGTAGTAGAGGGACTTTTTAAAAAAATCATAAACACTTTTCTAAAATCAAAAAGAATTATATTCTTTTCTTTTTTGTGCTTTTTAAAATTATGTTTTAATCTGCATTTAGATTGCTCACTTCTCTCTCTAGAACTGCATAACCTTTTTTATCATGGGTCCTTTGAAATTGTCTTGCATAACTCTTTTTATCAGAATAGCTAAGTCTTTCATAATTGATCATCCTTACAGTATTGTTGTTACTTTCTAAACATTTCTCTTTGTTCTGCATACTTCACTTTCCATAAGTGCATATTAGTTTCCCCTAGTTTCTCTAAATCTCTATTATTCTCTAATTGTCTTTTTAAAATTTTTGTTAATTAAAGCTTTTTATTTACAGAACATATGAGTAATTTCTCCACATTGACCTTTGCAAAATTTTCCATTCCATATTGTTCCCTCCTTCCACCCACCCTCTCCCCTAGATGGCAGGTAGTCAAATCCATGCTAAATATGTTAAAATAAATTCCAATGTATGTATACATACCTATAGATTTATCTTGAAGGACAAGAAAAATTGAATCTAGAAAAAGAAAAGAAACCAACCTAAGAAGGAAAACAAAATGCAAGCAAACATTCACAGAAAGCGTTAAAATGTTATGTTGTAGTCCACACTCAGTTCCCCCAGGCCTCTCTCTGGATGCATATAACTTTCCTGGTTTGAATCACCTCATTGTTGAAGAGGGCCGTGTCCATCAGAATTGATCGTCATATAGTATTGTTGTTGCCGTGTATAATGATCTCCTGGTTCTGCTCGTTTCACTCAGCATCAGTTCATGCAAGTCCCTCCAGGCCTCTCTGAAATCGTCCTGCTGGTCGTTTCTTACAGAGCAATAATATTCCATAACATTCATATACCATAATTTATTCAGCCACTCTCCAATTGATGGGCATCCCTTCAGTTTCCAGTTTCTAGCCACTACAAAAAGGGCTGCCACAAACATGCTTGCACATGTGGGGCCCTTTCCCTCCTCTAAGATCTCTTTGGGATATAGGCCCATTAGAAACACTGCTGGGTCAAAGGGTATGCACAGTTTGATAACTTTTTGAGCATAGTTCCAGATTGCTCTCCAGAATGGTTGGATCCGTTCACAGTTCCACCAACAATGTATCAGTGGCCCAGTTTTCCCACATCCCCCTCAGTATTTGTCATTATCTTTTCCTGTCATCTTAGCCAATCTGAGAAGTGTGTAGTGGTATCTCTGAGTTGTCTTAATTTGCATTCTCTGATCAATAGTGATTTGGAGCACCTTTTCATATGACTAGAAATAGTTTCAATTTCTTCATCTGAAAATTGTCTATATTCTTTGACCATTTATAGATTGGAGAGTGGCTGGAATTCTTATAAATATTAAACAATTCTCTATATATTTTAGAAATGAGGCCTTTATCAGAACCTCTTTAGCATATCTTGAATATATCCCCTCTTTTCTTCTCTGATGCTGCCCCCACCCTGGGACAGATTCCCATCACTTCATGCCTAGATTATTGCAGTTGCTGCTAGGAGGTCTCCCTGCCACACGTCATACCAGTCTGTTCTCCTTTCAGTCACTTAGAGTGATCTTCCTAGGGTATAGGTCCTCCCATGTCATCCCTCTACTCAGTCAACTCCAGGGGCTTCTTATCCACCTCCAGGACCAAATACAAAACTGCCCTGTTTGGCATTCATATCCCAATCCCTCCTACCTCCTTACTCTTCTTAAGTTTTCCATCATCGAGAGCCATGTGCTCCTGCACCCAGTGACACTGACATCCTCAGTATTGCTCAAACAAAACCCTCCATCTCCCGAGTCTGGCCATTTTCAGGGATTGCTCTTCAGGGCTGGGATGTTCTCCCTTCTCCTCTCTGTCTCCTGCCTTCCTTCAAGTGCCCCCTAAAACCCTTCCTTCCTTATACAGGAAACTTCCTACATGAAATTCTCTTTTGGCTGCTTCCTATTTATTCTGAATGTAGGTGATTTGCACATAGTTGTTTGCATGCCACCTCTCCCATTAGAATGTAAACTTGTGGAGGTCAGGGCTTTTATCCTTTTGCCTTTCTTTGTATTCCCAATACTTGTTACATAGTAGGCACTTAAAGGTTCACTGACTGACTGACAAAGAGTTGCTCTTCTTTTTTTCCTGAGGCAATTGGGGTTAAGTTAGTTGCCCAGGGTCACACAGCTAGGGAATGTTAAGTGTCTGAGACCAGATTTGAACTCAGGTCCTCCTGACTTAAGGGCTGGTGCCCTATCTGCTGCACCACCTAGCTGCTTCAAGAGTTGCTCCTGTTAAGGCTGGATGCAGGAGCTCAATAAGAAGTGAGTATGAGGAGCACGATGTTCCTAAGGCTCTGGGCTTCTGACCTGGAGTTCCCTAGAGGGGTAGGGGGAGCTTGAGCTTTCTGGCACTCTCATTCAAAACAGTGCCCTGTGCTGAAGTCTTTTGCCATTCATTCATCTTCTCTAAAGCTTAGCCAGTTTCTAAATAGACTTTGTATGCTTAGGAAAGATTGCCCCTGGAAGCTGGTCATGGTAAGGAAGACAGGAGTATCTTTTGAATGTGCAGCTTTGAGAAGAGAAAAAAGGAGACATCTTATTGGGAGGAGTTAAGGGGTATACAACAGTTTTTGGAAGGTGATAAATTAAAACGCTAGTTGCTGGAACTTTTTCCACTGTTTGATCTCATTGTGGAATTTTGCCTTATTGGTAGTGGAAATCACTTGCGTCAGAAATCTTCGAGGGCAGGATGGATCAGTGTCCCTTCCTATGCCCACCCTCTGTAATCAGAAGTGATTTGAGTTGTCGAATATATCAACAATTGTCCTCTCATGATTTGTGCCAAAAATGCAGAATAAAACAAATATTACATATGGAATTATGTTTGAGTTTTTTTTTTTATTAAAAGCTTTTTATTTACAAAACATGAGTGATTTTTCTACATTGACCTTTGCAAAAGCTTTTTTTTTTTGTTCCAAGCTTTTCCCCTCCTTCCCCCCACCCCCACCCCTAGATGACAGGTAATCTAATACATGCTAAATATGATAAATTATATGACAAATGCAATTTATGTATACATACCTATACAGCTATCTTACTGTACAAGAAACAAGAAACATCAGATCTAGAGAGAAGAAAAAAAAACAACCTAAGAAGGAAAACAAAATACACGTAAATATTCACAGAAAGCGTTAAAATGCTCTGTTGTGGTTCACATTCAGTTCCTTCAGGCCTCTCTCTGGATGTATATTACTATCTTCATCGCTGTTTGAATAACATCATTGTTGAAGAGAACCATGTCCATCAAAATTGATCATCTTATAGTCTTGTTGCTGTGTATAATGATCTCCTGATTCTGCTCATTTCCCTCAGCATCAGATCCTGCAAGTCCCTCCAGGCCTCTCTGAAATCGTCCTGCTGGTCATTTCACACAGAGCAATAATATTCCATAACATTCATATACCATAATTTACTCAGCCACTCTCCAAATGATGGGCATCCTTTCAATTTCCAGTTTCTTGCCACTACACAAAGAGCTGCCACAAACATTTTTTGCACATGTGGGTCCCTTTCCCTCCTTTAAGATGTCTTTGGGATATAGGCCCAGTAGAAATATTGCTGGGTCAAATGGTATGCACATTTTGATAACTTTTTGGTCATAGTTCCAAATTGCTCTCCAGAATGGTTGGGTCTGATCAGAGTTCCACCAACAATGTATCAATGACCCAGTTTTCTCACATCCCCTCCAACATTCGTCATTCCCTTTCCCTGTCATTTTAGCCATTCTGACAGGTGGGTAGTGGTACCTAGAGTTGTCTTGGTTTTCATTTCTGTGATCAATAGTGATTTGGAGCACCTTTTCATATGACTAGAAATAGTTTTAATTTCATCACCTAAAAATTGTCTGTTCATATCCCTTGACCATTTATCGATTGGAGAGTGGTTTGAGTTCTTATATATATGAGAAGATTCTCTCTATATTTTAGAAATGAGGCCTCTGTCAGAACCATTAAATGGAAAGATGATTTCCCAATTTGTTGCTTCCCTCCTAGCATTGTTTGCATTAGTTTTGTTTGTACAAAACTCTTTTAACTTAATATTGTCAAAATTATCTATCTCATGTTCAAATTAGAGTCCCAAATCTTCTGAGGACATAAATTTATTCTATTTCCACATGTCTGAGAAGTAAACTCTCCTATGTTCCTCTAATTTGCTTATAATATCACTCTTTATATGGAGATCATGAACCCATTTAGATCTGATCTTGGTGTTTGTTGTTAGTTGTAGGTCAAGCCCTACTTTCTTCCACACTAGTTTCCAGTTTTCCCAGCAGTTTTTGTCAAATAGTGAGTTCCTATCCCAGAAGCTGAGGTCTTTGGATTTATCAACAATAAATTGCTATAGTTATTGCCTAGTTTGTTCTGTGATCCTATCCTATGCCACTGATCGACTGCTCTATTTTTTCTTAGCCAGTACCAAATGTTTTTGATGACTGCTGCTTTATAATATAGTTTTAGATCTAGTACAGCAAGGCCACCTTCATCAGCCTTTTTTTTTCATTAATTCACTTGAGATTCTTGACCTTTTGTTCTTCCAAATGAACTTTGCTATTGTTTTTTCTAGAACTGTAAAATAATTTCTTGGGAGTTTGATTGGTATGGCACTAAATAAGTAAATTAGTTTGGGGAGTATTGTCATTTTTATTATATCTGCTTGGCCTACCCATGAGCACTTGTTATATTTCCAATTGATTAGGTCTGATTTTATTTGTGTGGAAAGTGTTTCGTAGTTTAGTTCCTATAGTTCCTGACTTTTCCTTGGCAGATAGATTCCCAAATATTTTATACTATCTTACATTATTTGGAATGGAATTCCTTTTTGTATCTCTTGCTGCTGAGCTTTGTTGGTAATATATAAAAATGCTGATGATTTATGTGGATTTATTTTGAATCCTGCTACTTTGCTAAAGTTGTGAATTGTTTCTAGCAGTGTTTTAGTTGAGTCTCTAGGGTTCTCTAAGTGTACCATCATGCCATCTGCAAAGAGAGATAATTTGGTTTCTTCATTACCTACTCTAATTCCTTCTATCTCTTTTTCTTCTCTTATTGCCAAAGCTAACATTTCTAATACAATATTAAATAGTAATGGTGACAATGGGCTGCCTTGTTTCACTCCTGATCTTATTGGGAATGGTTTTAGTTTGTCTCCATTACATCTAATGCTTGCTGATGATTTTAAATAGATGCTGCTGATCATTTTAAGGAAAAGCCCATTTATTCCTATACTCTCTGGTGTTTTTAATAGGAATGGGTGTTGGATGCCCTTCAATTTGAGATGGCTGAATAAATTATGGTATATGAATGTTATGGAATATTATTTTTCTGTAAGAAACGACCAGCAGGATGATTTCAGAGAGGCCTGGAGAGACTTACATGAACTGATGCTGAGTGAAATGAGCAGAACCGGGAGATCATTATACACGGCAACAACAGTAGTATACGATTATCAATTCTGATGGACATAGCTCTTTTCAACAATGAAATGTTTCAAACCACCTCCAATTGTTCACAGAAGAAAGCCATGTACACCCAGAGAGAGGGATGTGAAATGTGGACCACAACATAACATTCTTATACTCCTTCATTGATGTTTGCTTACATTGTGTTTCCTTTATCAGATGTATCATTTGTGTAGATCAGATTTTTCGTGCACAACAATGATAAGTTTGGAAATATGTATACATATATTCGATTTGCCAATATTTTAACATAACTAACATGTAGTGGATATCCTGCCATCTAGGGGAGGGGTGGGGAGTTGGGGGAAAAAATTTGTAACAGAAAGCTATGTAAGGGTTATTGTTGAAGAATTACCCCCATATATGTTATGCAAATAAAATAAAATAAAATAAATTTTAAAAAAAGAAATAATGCCACAGAGGAGAAAGCGTCAATGGATTCTGTTCATTATCACCATTTGCTTTTCTTTCCTTCCTCTTATTTGCCAGTAAGATACGTTGAATGAATCTCATTTCATTTGAATGCTTTCGGCATGTATAGCATTCCTTTTAAGAATAATGCTTTATATTGCCGTATTTCATGTTGTTATTGTAGAACGTAGGTTCAGAAACTCAAAAAGAAGGCTACTCTCGACAGAAATTCTTCCCATTCATTGAAGTCGACATTCTCCTGCAGGAATTTCATTTCATCCTATTTCTTACTTTTCCAACATCGTTTTTGCATGAGTACTCCATGCTTCATGTTGAGTTTGTTCGAAGGTATTTCTCAATATATATGCTAAAGGAATTCCTCAGTGGTAAATACATTTCAACTGCGTTGTATACTTTTCCTTGCGGAATACATGGAAGATTTCAATGCACAGCAAATCTCCTGAAGACATAGTGCAACAGAGGAGAAAGCTTCAATGGATTCTGTTTATTATCAACATTTGCTTTTCTTTCCTTCCTCTTCTTTGCCAATAAGATACATTGAGTGAATCTCATTTCATTTGAATGCTTTCGGCATGTATAGCATTCCTTTTAGGAGGAATGCTTTATATTGCAGATTTTCATGTTGTTATTGTAGAATATATGTCCAAAAATTCAAAAAGCAGTCTACTCTCGACAGCAATGCTTCCAATTCATTGAAGATGACATTCTCCTGCAGGAATTTCATTTCATCCTATTTCCTACTTTTCCTACATCGTTGTTGCATGAGTTCTCTTATGCTTCGTGTTGAGTTTGTTCGAAGGTATTTCTCAATATATTTGCTAAAGGAATACCTCAATGTTAAATACATTTCAACTGTGTTGTATACTCTTCCGTGCGGAAAACATGGAAGATTTCAATGCACAGCAAATCTCCTGAAGAAATAGTGCAACAAGGAGAAAGCTTCGAAGGATTCTGTTTATTATCAACATTTGTTTTCTTTCCTTCCTCTTATTTGCCAATAAGATACATTGAGTGAATCTCTTTCATTTGAATGCTTTCGGGATGTATAGCATTCCTTTTAGGAGGAATGCTTTATATTGCAGATTTTCATGTTGTTAATGCAGAACGTAGGTTCAGAAACTCAAAAAGCAGTATACTCTCGGTAGCAATGCCTCCAATTCATTGAAGACGACAGTCTCCTGCAGGAATTTCATTTCATTCTGTTGCCTACTTTTCCTACATCGTTGTTGCATGAGTTCTCTTATGCTTCGTGTTGATTTTCTCTCAAGGTATTTCTGAATACATTTGCTAAAGGAATTCCTCAATGTTAAATACATTTCAACTGCCTTGTATACTTTTCCGTGTGGAATACATGGAAGATTTCAATCCACAGCAAATCTCCTGAAGAAATAGTGCAACAAGGAGAAAGCTTCGAAGGATTCTGTTTATTATCAACATTTGCTTTTCTTTCCTTCCTCTTCTTTGCCAATAAGATACATTGAGTGAATCTCATTTCATTTGAATGCTTTCCGCATGTATAGCATTCGTTTTAAGAGGAATACTTTATATTGCAAATTTTCATGTTATTGTAGAACATAGGTTCAGAAATTCAAAAAGCAGTCTATTCTCAACAGCAATGCTTCCAATTCATTGAAGATGACATTCTCCTGCAGGAATTTCATTTCATCTTATTTCCTACTTTTCCTACATCGTTGTTGCATGAGTTCTCTTATGCTTCGTGTTGAGTTTGTTCGAAGGTATTTCTAAATACATTTGCTAAAGGAATTCCTCAATGTTAAATTTATTTCAACTGCATTGTATACTCTTCCGTGTGGAATACATGGAAGATTTCAATGCACAGCAAATCTCCTGAAGACATAGTGCAATAGAGGAGAAAGCTTCAATGGATTCTGTTTATTATCAACATTTCCTTTTCTTTCCTTCCTCTTATTTGCCAATAAGATACATTGAGTGAATC
>JAJPUD010028769.1:0-13456 GCA_023553655.1 Myrmecobius fasciatus
CCCCCTGTTTTTATTCCTTTCCCCTGATTCTTCTATTTTCCCTTCTCTTAGTTTGTCCCTTACTTTTCCTCCTTTTCCTCCCACTTCCCTCTAGCAACAGACAAGTTTCTATGTGAAATCAAATGTCTGATATACACTTTTAGAGCCCAACCTGATGAGAGTAAGATTTACACAGTGCTCATCTCCCTCCCCTCTTTCTCTCAATTATATTAGGTTTTCTTTGCCTCTTCAAGTGATTTTACCTTGTTTTTACCAACTTTTTTTTTAGATCTTCTTTTACCACTTTTTCCCTCTTTTCCCCAGTATGACAACATTTTCCCCTCTAGTTCTCTTTTTCATATTATGAAAGTAATATCTAGTTAATTATACCCCCAAACTTTGAGTATCTCCCTAGTAGCAATAAAGTTCTCAAGAGACCTTTCTTTTTACCTTTTTATGCATCTCTTGAGTTCTGTGTTTGGGTGTCGAATTTTTTGTTCAGATCCGGTCTTTTCATTAGAAATAGGTGAAATTCACCTATATCATTGAATGACCATCTTCTTCCCTGGAGGATAATGCTCATTCTAGCTGGATAGGTTATTCTTGGCTGTAATCCAAGTTCCTTTACCCTTCGAAATATCTGGTTCCATGCCCTTTGATCCTTCAGTGTGGAAGCTGACATATCCTGTGTGATTCTAATTATTGAACCTCGGTATTTGAATTGTTTCTTTCTAGCTGCTAGCAGAATCTGTTCCTTGGTGCTATAGTCCTGAAATTTAGCCACGATATTCCTTGGGGTCTTAATTTTGGGGTCTCTTTCAGGAGGTGATCGGTGAATTCTTTCAATGGTGATTTTGCCCTTTGATTCTACAATCTCAGGGCAGTTTTCTTTCAGGATTTCCTGGAAGATAGTGTTTAGATTCTTTTTTTTCATCATGGCTTTCAGGAAGTCCAATAATCCTTAGATTGTCTCTCCTAGATCTATTTTCCAAGTCAGTTATTTTTCCTAGGAGATATTTCATATTTTCTTCTAATTTTTCATTTTTTGTTTTTGTTTGACTGATTCTTCAAGTCTTAGTGAGTCATTCACTTGCATTTGTTCAATTCTTATTTTTAAAGTGTTGTTTTCTTCAGTTACCTTTTTAAGCTCCTTTTGTAACTGGCCAATTTGTTCATTGCACTCTTTTTCCACTTCACTAATTTTATTTTTTAATAAATTGGTGTCTTTTTCATATCTCTTTTGCAGGGCATCATATCCTTCTTGCACTGAATTTAGCTTATTTTCCCATTTATCCTCCAGCTCTCTTTTGAGGTTCTTTATGCAGTCTTCCAGAAAGGCCTTTTGAAAAGGGGACCAGTGATGGTCTTGGCTGATGTTCTCTGGATTTTTGTCTGAAGGAACCTCTGGCTCTGGGGTCGTTTCTTTGCCTTGATAAAAGCTGTCTATGGTGAGAGCTCTCTTTTGTTTCTTCATCATATTTTTTTTTTTTTTTAGACAGTGTGGATATCTCTTTAAGGTAGGGGAAAAAAAGCGGCGGCTGCAAAAAGCTTTGCCCTGGGGTACTTCGGTGAGTTGACTTAAGGTGCTGGGCCGGTGGGGGCTAGGACTAAGTCCGAATTACTCCTTAAAGAAGGCAAGTCTTCCAGAACATCTGCCCCCAATCAGGGCAGAGTGTCCCGAGTGCCTCAGATAAACTCCAGGTGTTTGGAATTTGGAGTTTGGAGTTTGGAATTTCTTCCAAGATGAGCTGAGCTGAGTCCCACCCTCACTTCCGGCCTGCGCAGTTGTCGTCTATTTATCATTCTGTCCGAGACCGACTGACCTGATATGAAGTTATCCAGAGAGCTGTGCCCAAATGTTTCTGAGTTCGTTGACTTGAAGATCAGTTCGGAGGCTTATTTTATTGTTGATTTGAGAGAAGATCGGAGGAGAGTCAGAAAGTCACCTTTTCACTCCGCCATCTTGGCTCCGCCCCAATGTTTTATACATTTATATAAGATCTGATGACTTTCCTATAGTTTTTTCATCCTAATATTCAATTTCAACTATACACATCAACCAAGGGATTAGGAGACTTTCTAAAAGGTTCATCTAGACAAAATCATATTCCTTATTCAAGAGCTATTACCTCCAACTTCATATTGTTAAAGAATGAACGTTTCTTTTAGTTATTTCTGCCACTCATACAATTCATACATTCCTGGATGGGCTAATACACTGAACTAATTCAGTGGAAGGTCTCAGGAACTGATCAGGCTTGTTTTGTTTTGTTTTCCCCTAGCAAGAGGCTATTGTGCAGATTAGAGAAGGGTCAAGAATGAGAAATGGTATAAAAAGAAAGAAATTACTTTTTGAAGATATGTTTTAATAATTTGAAAATGGTAAATAATGTTTCAAGCAGGGACAACAGTATGAAAAATTGCAAAGAAATTAGAGAACAAAAGATAACTTTGGAGGCAATGCATAGAACAATGCTATTAGTTCAAAGAGTTAGAATAGTAGAAGTGTAGGACAAAGGGTTGGGGAAAATAAAAGAAAAGAAAAATTGGAACTAGATAATAGGGTCTTGAGTGACAAAGGATTTGTGACTGTTTCCTGTAAGCAATAGTCATTAAAAATTTGTTACTTCCAGTATGATATGATCTGTGTGATGACTTGGGAAGACTAATATCACTAACAGCTGTACGATTGGATAATTCTGATTATAATAATCACATGCAAGTTCATAATAAAATTTAGCTTATCCACATAACTCCCAGAAAGAGTAATTATAAAAAAGGAAGAGAAGTAGAAATATGCTCCTTCATGCACTTGACAACTTCCCCAAAAGATAGCCAGAAAGTGACAGATGCAGAGAGAGGGATACTGACAAGGAACCAAAAGGATATTTTCTGTTATCAGACATGGTTCTGAGCTAAGGGATTGATAGGGTGTCTCAAGCTCTAATTCTTCAGAATTGAAGCCAATGCCTCATCCTCACCTTTCAGAACAAAAGATGGGGAAAAAACCCCAACAACTTAAACTTCAAGTAATGCCCAGTTAGGCTTCCCTCTGTAGAAAACACTGGAAGACATGGAAAAAGAGAAGGCCATCTCAGTACCTTGTGTTGCTACACTTGGTGATAAAGGGGTTGTGTTCAAGAAGTCTGAAAATGAAAAATACCTGAAACACATAAGAACTCTGATTAACACAATGATCAATTTTAAGTAACTTCAAAAGATTAATGATGAATTATGTTTCCTGCTTTTTTACAGAAGTTATGGACTAGCAGTTTTGAACAAGACATGCATTTTCAGAAATACTAATATCTGATTGTTTTGCATGACTATATTTGTTATAAAGATGAGCTTTTATTTGTCTTTTCCTTGTGTTTGTAACAAGATATTCAAGGCAAATAGGAAGTAATGAATGAAAGGACTTTAAAAAAGGAATAAAAATAAAATCATTGATATATTATTCAAAAATTAGAAAATAGCAAAAGGAAGTCAAGAATACAGAGGAAAAAAGCAAGACACTTACAATTATCAGTGTATGTGCATAATAAAAAGGTGTATATAATTGGAGAAGGAGAAAGCCTTTACAGAACTGTACAATTTCCTATACAATCCTCTCTTTTTTGTATACTAAAAACTAGGAGTTTGTCAAGACTTATATTTTCATTTTAAAATTTACAGAATACTTTGAAATCAGAATATACTATAGGATTGTTAGGAGCCTGTATAGTAAAACATTTAGTAAATGAACTCTAAAAAAATTGAAATGGTGAAGACATCACTAAACTTTTCATACTTTTTGACCTACATGTCACATTACTAGACATATGTCTCAAGCATGTTAAGGCAAAAGGAAAGACCTTATCTTTAGCAAAATATTCACAACAGAACATTTTGTACCATTAAATAAGTGGAGATCATTCACTGAGTGGAATACAATAGCATTTATTATAGTGTAAGTATGCTCATGTGCCACAAAACAAAACAAAACAAAAAAATCTGAGGAAGAAAAAAAAATGCAGTCATGCAAACTGAAACAGTGAAACAGAACTAAGATAAATTCAACTACCAAAATGTAAATGAAATCAACAATAAAATGCAGCTACATTTGATCAATTGTCACAACCGCAACACAACACAAACTGTAGTTTCAGAGAACACAGCATGAAATATAATTCATACAACAAATAAAATAATTCTAAAGTCTTAGTGAAGTTTTAAGCTTAAAATTTTAATAGCTCCAAATTGATAGTTTTTGGGACACCATCCTCACAACAATCCTTTGAGCTAGATGTTATTATTATTCCTAGTTCACATATGGGGACACTGAGGCTGAAAGACATTAAATGACTTGTCTATGGCTTATATTTAGTAAATGTATTGAGGTAACATTCATATTCAGTTCTAAATTAAGTACTCTAGCTACTGGATCGCTTAGCTTTTCCAAAGCACCTTTAGGGTAGAGGGAAACTGCTTCTTATTGAAATTCTGGTAATATGTAAAGAGAACAATGTAATTAACATCTCATCTGGGTGTGAAAAACATATAGTGGAAAACAGATTTGAGTTTAAAGCACATTCAATATTCAAAGTGAAGGAGAGAGAAGAAATAAAGTTTTATTTGAGGTTTTACTATGGGGTGATCGGGTTAATAAATTTGTGTGTGTGTGTGTGTGTGTGTGTGTGTGTGTGTGTGTGTGTGTAGAAGGAGGGAGAAAGAGAGTGGGGAAAGGGAATGGGAGGAGGAATGGGAGGGAGGGAGAGATAGAGACAGACAGATAGAGACAGAGAGATCAAATGTAGTGCTGATATGTGGCTTATTTGGCAAGGAGAATAGTATGGAGCAGTGAAATCAGCTTTAGTGAAATTGAATTGGCTTTGGCAGGACTACTTTCAGGTATCCTAAAGTTGTAACTCCCTCCCCCTCTCCCTCTTGTTCTGTCCCTCTTTAGCCCCTTTTTTCTACTCCCTTCCTCCTCCTTTTCTTTTCCTTCCACATCTCTCCCTCTCTCCCTCCGCAAATCTGATCAATACTTTTTAAAACTATAATCTATTTCTCCATCTCTAAAGTTTACAGAGCTGTAGAATTGCTTAAGACTAGATCCACCAGAGGTATACCCCATTGTAAATAGCAGGAATTTACTTAAATCGGAAAGTTTAACATTTTCATTATTACAGTGCATTCCCATCTAGAGACAAATCACAAAGAAATGATTCTTCAATAATTTTCTTTCAAAAAGATCCACTTATCCAATAGCCTGTGAATACATTTCCCTTAGTAAAATAATGCTATTCTCTCTTAGGAATAAAGTTCCTGAATCATTCTGGCTTTCTCCCCACTCAAATGAGAAGCTTTTCTTTAGCGATTTCTCATGGTTTCTGCATTTAACTCTGGAAAAAAAAAGCTACCATTCACACTGGAATTTCTTAAGTCTACTCTCCTTTTTTTGTTATTGTGTTATGTCACAGTTTAATGGAAGTTTCATAAATTAGATGTTCCTGCTAATTTGGATACAAGAAAGGAAATGAGGTTTTGACAATACATTTTGTTTATTATTTGTTTGATTCTAGTAAGGTGACTTTTTTAAAAAGCCACTGTTCTGAAGCTGTGAAGGCCAAGTACCATCTTTTGTCAAAGCCAAATCTGACTCAGATTTTAGGGTCAATAATTCCTTTGGGCTTAATTCACATTGAGATAAGAAAGAAAGAGTGACTTTGAAGAAGTAATGGAAAATCAGATGTGAATTAATGGGAATACAAGGGACTATGAGGATAATCAGGTTCCCATAAATCTCCTGAATTTCTAACCCAATAATTTGAAACTTGGACTAATTTCTGATAAATAAGACCAATTCTACATGAATAGGAAAATTGTTATTTTCCTTCAGGAGCTCTACCTGGTTTCTAGTTTCAACTCTACAGATTCTTATGTCTCTGCCAGCATAAAATGATCACCTGGAATCATCACCTGATCTCATGATCTAGTGAATTGACAAGCTCAACACTTTTTCAACTACTTCACATGTCTCCAGTCTCTGATTAGAGGACTGGAAAGTGGAGAAATCTTCCAAAGTCTAGAATTTTCCAGTTAACTCTTTATTTTCCATCAGCAGCTCTCCTTAGTTAGGCATCCAGTAATAAGCTGCACTCATGCCAACTACCCTCTGATTCCCTGACACACATACTTTTCAATTTCTTTTTTTGTATATTGTCTTCCCCAATTGGATTATAGGCTTCTGGAGAATAAGAACTGCCTTTCTTTTCCTTATTGTAAACCCAGAGATTAACAGAGCTCTGACATAAAATAATCCCTGAACAAATGTTTATTGAAAGGAATTGAATATTAGTATATTGAATTTCTAGTTAGAAACTCTTACCTCCTATACATATAGCTATGTGATTCTGGACAAGTTATAAAATATCTGAGGCTCAGGCCCTTAAATTATAAAATGCAAATAATTATGGCATCAGCCCTCACAAGTATTATAAGATGGTCAAATGAGATAAAGGCTATACCATGACTTTTAAACTTTCATGTATCATAATTTTCTCATATTTTCAAAGTGAGATTTAGTATCATTTTCCCTATCTCCAGTGGATCTATTGGAGCTATTTTATCCAATGATTTCTTTGCCATCTTTGTCTGAAATTAATGGAGCTGATAAAGAAATGCCAAAAAAAATTAAAAAGCATAACTGAGAATACTGCTTTCTACGAGAAATTGAGTCTGTAGATTATAGATGAAATGCAGCCTAACAAAGAGAGAGAATGTGTGAGGGAAAAAAGGAGGAGAGGAGTTCAGGTTTACTTATGCTGGGAAAGAAGTTGACTCATCTATTCCCCCTTCATTTCAATTAACTTTTGGCCCTGCCCTCTCTCCCTGGTTTTATTTTTCCCCATCTCTAATTCCCAAAGGACCAAGAACCAATAGAGAGATTCAGGAATTAGGGACAATATTTTCTAGTCTGAGGAATGGAAGAAATCCTATTTGGAATTCAGTTATACTTGGGTATTCTTACAGCACGATAAATATTGCAACTATTATTTCATGAATTTTGCTGCCTTCTGTTTGTCATCACTCTAGTTCAAAATTCACATAACTACCAAAATCATTATGCACAACTAACTATGTCTCTATCATGCCTTGCCCTCCCTTGCCTGTGTAAATTTATTTAGGCTGTCCTTTCCCGTCCAAGACTAGAATAAAATCCTTCTAAATCTCTACCTACTGAATTTTGCTTTTTATTCAAAACAGGTGTTCCCGCTTCTATAAAACCTTTCTGGTTTCTCTGCAGGGGAAAGTGTGCTCTCTCTCATTAAACTTTTATTGAATAGTGTTTTTGTTTTTCTTTAGCCTTATCATCTTCTACCTTGTATTACATTTATCTGTATACTTAGCATATTTCTCTTATTAGATTGTAACCTACTTGAGTGGAGTGTATAATTTTATCTCTAGTATTAAATATATAGTGCCTTATAGAATGGGGCTGATTTAGAAATATTTATTGAAATGTTTTGTAGTTAATGGTGAGGAAGTGCAAGAAGAAGGTACAGTTTTCTGTGCAAAAGTTTGTTAAAAAGCAAGTCATGCAATATTAATAATATTACCAAGGAAAAGGAAAAAAAAATAACAATTTGCAAATGTACTTTCATTCATTTCTTTGTACCTGAAAGAGAAAGGAAGTTCAAAGGAAAGGTTAATTCTAGATGTACAACAAAGGAAAGGTTAATTCTAGATGGCCAACTGTTCAGTTGAAGGCAAAGGGATGAAATCAAAGAAGATATAAAAAACTAAAGAACAGAGGGAATAAGATTCTTTAAAAGTTTGGGATTGATTCAAAGCTATATAATGAGAGATTTTCTTTGTAAACAAGAATTCTTTCATTGAGACAGAGAAGGGGAGGTATAGGGATGGAAGTAATAAGAAAGTTAAAAAGCTGGTCAATGACAGAGCTATTGCCTAATGCCTTTGGCTTCCTCATCAAATGAGGAAGATGAGTTGTTGAGAGTTAGGAGGGAACGTAAAATTATTAAAGAACAGTGGAGGAAAAAAGTTTTTGTACAAACAAAATCAATGCAGTCAAGATTAGGAGGGAAGCAATAAATTGGGAAATCATCTTTACATTTAAGGGTTCAGATAAAGGTCTCATCTCTAAAATAAATAGAGAATTGTCTCATATTTATAAAAATTCAAGCCATTCTCCAATTGATAAATGGTCAAAGGATTTGAACAATTTTCAGATGATGAAATTAAACTATTTGTAGTCATATGAAAAGGTGCTGCAAATCACTATTGATCAGAGAAATGAAAATCAAGACAACCCTGAGATACCACTACACACCTGTCAGATTGGCTAAAATGACAGGAAAAGTAATGATGAATGTTGGAGGGGATGTGGGAAGGCTGGGACACTGATGCATTGTTGGTGGAGCTGTGAACAGATACAGCCATTCTGGAGAGCAATTTGGAACTATGATCAAAAAGTTATCAAACTGTGCATACCCTTTAACCCAGCAGCATTTCTATTGGGCCTATATCCCAAAGAAATCAAAAAGGAAGGAAAGGGCCCCACATGTGCAAGAATGTTTCTGGCAGACCTTTTTGTAGTGGCTAGAAACTGGAAACTGAATAGATGCCCTTCAATTGGAGAATGGCTGAACAAATTATGGTATATGAATATTATGGAATATTATTGTTCTGTAAGAAATGACCAGCAGGACGATTTCAGAGAGGTCTGGAGAGACTTGCATGAACTGATGCTGAGTGAAATGAGCAGAACCAGGAGATCATTACACATGGCAACAACAATACTATATGACGATCAATTCTGATGGACATGGCTCTCTTCAATAATGAAATGTTTCAAACTACTGCCAATTGTTCACTGAAGAAAGCCATATACACCCAGAGAAAGGGATGTGAAATGTGGACCACAACATAACATTCTCATATTCTTGATTGATGCTTGCTTACATTGTGTTTCTTTTATCTGATATGTCTTCTGTGTAGATACGATTTTTCTTGCACAACAATGATAAGTTTGGAAATATGTATACATATATTCGATTTGCCAAATATTTTAATGTAATTAACACGTAGTGGATATCCTGCCATCTAGGGGAGGGGTGGGGAGTTGAGGGGAAAAATCTGTAACAGAAAGCTATGTAAGGGTTAATGTTGAAGAATTACCCATACATATGTTTTGCAAATAAAATAAAATTTAAAAAATAATAAATTAAAAAAAAGAACAGTGGAGGAACTTATTGTAAAGTCACTTTAAAAAAAGTTTTCTTAGGAATCACTAAAAGTTAGGGTCAATGAAATGTAAACAGCTATCTTCAAACAAGATATACACTAAGTAAAATACATATAAACACAAAAGGAAGGAACTAGAATTAATAATGATTTGGAAAAACTTTTTAAAATGTGCTTGAGAATTAAAGGAATTCAGAGAAACAGGCTGATGAGATGAGGCAGAATCAGGAAGACACTCAATGATTATGCCAGAATTGAAAAATGGAATATAGATATGTGAAGAATAGTAAAGAAATCAATGTTATTAGATCATTAGAATATATGGAGCAGAGGAATTATAAGAAGTCTGGAAAAGCAGGAAGAGTCCAGGTAATGAGTACTTAAAAAAAAAACCCACAGAATTACATGTTTCTATTGCAGGTAATAGGAATTTTTTTAGCAAGTTTTTATTTGGGGGGTGATATGATATGCATATTAGAAGGAGCAATTTAAATGCTTATTATGAGATGGTCTAGAGTAGGAAAAGGTTTAAAGAGGGGGTCCAGTCATTGAGCAAGTGAAATACCATCCTATATTATAGTATTATTAGCAAGTTTGGGCATTTTAGTGGAGCATTTAAGCTTAAGGTTATTTTCCTTCAATATTTTTTTATTTTGAATTAAAAATGATAAATATGTTAAATAAAAGAAAAAAAACCTTCATTTTATGATTTTGAGGAAGACCTGAATTCATATCTGGCTGAAAATATTTACTAGTTTTGTGACCCTGGGCCACTCAAGGCTGTTTACCTCAGTTTCCTAAGTTGTAAAATGAACTGGAAAAGGAAGCATCAAGTCACTCTAGTTTCTTTGCCAAACAAACCCCAGAATAGGGTCACAAAGAATTGTACATGACAGAAATGATGGAACAGAGGAAAGAAGGAGAGAAGTGGTAGCTACAAGTAATGATACAAAAGTAGAAAAGAAAGATTTTTAAAGACATACTAGATCAAAAAAAAAAAATCTCAGTTTCTCAGATCAGTGGAAGATGGGGAGAGAATGACACCTAGGTTGTAAAAGGTCGAAGACCTGAAAGGTGATAGAATAGTTATGACTATGTAAAAGTCACAATAGAAGCATTTTGATAAACTTGCTATCTTTAGGAAATGCATTTCTTATTTTATATTCTTCAAAAATATCGTTGATGATATTGCCAGCAATTTAGATGATGATCTGTCTTGTTTTTACATCTTGTTAGATATTTATATTCACTGGAAGAATAAATAAATGGTCTAAGAAGTTGAAAGTTCAGTACATATTTGCAAATTCCTTTGAATAAATATCATCAGTCTTTTGCATTCTGGTTTTGCAGGAAGGAACTACCAAGAAGCAGTAAAGTTATGGAGTAAGTAAAAAGTCAGATTTAGAGTCAGGACATTCTTATACTTACTAGCTATGTGACCCTAAAGTTTCCTTAACCTTCCTTACCTTCATGATCCTTGTCCATAAAATAAATATAATTCCCAAGAATATGTGAAATGTAAACAGGTATGTGTGTATTTTTTATTGATTTAGTACTGAAAACCTTGAATATTATATGTTTGTTATATTTATTATTTTGTACTATTCTATAAGACATTCATAATTACTCACTTTTTAATAACACTTTTTTTCCTACCAACTATTGTGCACTTAATATTCTTAAAATGTTTCCAGTTGACATTGAGACAATTAAGGATTTCTAGGCTACAAATCCACTAATCCACTAAATGGCAAGACAAACCCCAAACTTAGGTCTTCCTCATTTCAAGATTCATTGCCCTATGCCATGCTGCTTATCTTTGAGATTTAATGGACAGCCTAAATCTCTTTCTTTTCTCTGATACTCATTTTGCCAGGAATGGTAACAAGGACTGTCTAATCATAGCAACTGCTGGAAACAATGAGAATGATAATTCTAATGGCTTATTTTCATGAAAACAATTGCAACAGAAACAAAAATATGAACCTTTGAACTGTTCTTACTAAGCAGGAGAACAAAAGTGAAGAATTAACAAGCCACAGACAGTGCAGGAAAATACTAACACAGTAGAAACCACATTTAAATGTCAGGGGGTAAACTTTCAGTCATCCAATACTATGTTTCTTGCCTTTTTCTCTATTGTTAATTCAACTATACTTTCTTCTTGAACATAAGACTTAATTGTGATTATTTAAGGCTATGTGTGAAAAGTGAAGCTATCTTTTTTTTTTCGCTCCAGATTGTTATCTTTCTGTCAGTTCTTCAAAGATCATTATCATTTGTTTTCTTTATTTTAGATCTATCAGCAGTAAAGGAATTTGTTAAGCTATTTTGGAAAAGTCCAGAAGCTCATAGAAAATAACAACAGGCTATATAAGCCATCTTCCACAGAACCTTCTTATTGCCTTATCTATAGTTCACTTCCCTAAACTCCAAATAGAAGTAACAAAAATAACAGTTTGACAGCAAGCCTTGTCTGCTGTGAATAATTCTGACTGGCTTTACTCAGCTTAGCTGAAGAGTTATTTCAAAATGGTGACTGCCTGTGTCTAGAATAAGAAGCTCAAAAAAAATTTTACATGTTGAGTAATTCTATGCCTGTTCTCAGTATGTACTCAACCTGTACTTGTAAGTGGGCACAGATATCTTACCTCTGGGTTATTCAAACAACAATTACTTAGCACATACTCTTTGCACAGTAATGTTCTAAGTCTTTAGAGAAAATACAAAGGTTAAGTAAGACCTTCCCTGCCTTCAAAAAACACGGTGTAATTGGGGAAATATGAGAGAAATATATATCACTACAATACAAAATATTACAAGATCATCAGGAGTAGAGGAAAAAATCTTACATGGAGAAATCTTAAAATTTCATGAAGCATGTTGAGAAACAATAAAACAAAATCAAGACAAAATATAGAAAAATATTTCATAAGAAAAACATCTAACCTAGATAATAGATTGAGGAAAGATAATTTAAGAATTATTCTACTACATAAAATTCTTGATTAAAAAATAAAGAAACTAGGTGTCATATTTCAAAGAATGAAAAAAAAATACTATATAGATATCACAGAGCCAGATGACAAAGTAGAAATTAAAACAATACAACAGTTACCTCCTGAAAAATATCCCAAGATGCTCTCCCTAACAGAAATCCCATTTGATTCCTGCTAACCAGGAATATTATATAAGGACATAAAACAGAACTCACAAGCCAGAGAGAAATAAATAATTCAACTATTGGGGAGTCAGCCAGAATAACACAAGCTTCAGCAGTGATGGTGTTAAAGAAATCGAGCTCTTGGGATCTTTTCAGGGTGGAGCCAACCTGGAGGAATAAAGTCAGGAAGCTGTTCCAGCTCTCCCAGTTTCCCTTGAGAACCTTATGAAACCAAGGTTCTAAACAGTCTGATGGAATGAAACCACTCTTCTTCTCAAGATAGAGTGAAAAAATTTCAAGAAAGATCAGTCTCACTGGGATGAAAAAGCTGTTCCACATAGCTCAGAAAAACTCTGGAAAAGCCTGTGAGAGGATCTTAATCACAGCAAATCAGAAACTAAGACCCCCAGACCTGGCTCAGTAAAGAAGCAAATCAGTGGGGCAGCCTCCAGTCCCAGCTCAGAAGGCAAACTCTGGAAAACCAGGATGTTTCTTGAAAGAATAGGCAAAGCTATCCCCAGCAACATGAGGGACTCTTGCACTCCAAGCTCAGTGTGCATAGGAAGATTGGGACAGGGACCAATTTGACAGAGTTCAACTATAAAAGCAAAAAAAAGGAAATACCAATAGAAAAGGAAAGAAAATGAGCAAGAAATGGAAAACTTTAACCCTAGAACACTACCATGATAACAGGGAAGACCAAAACAAGAACTCACACTGGAACAAAATGTACATATAGAAAATATCAGAGTGATGTGAATTGGTCTAAAACTCAAAAAATGCTTCTTAGAAGATCTCATAAAAGACTTTTAAAGGCAAGAAAGAGATACAGGAGAAAAAGTGAGAAAGGGAATGAGAGGTAAGCAAGAGAGGTAACAGCTTGGAAAAAGAAGGAAAAAAAATTGATTGAAGAAAAATAACTTAAAAAATTACAATTGGGAGCACCAGCCCTGAAGTCAGGAGGACCTGAGTTCAAATCTGATATCAGACGCTTAACATTCCCTAGCTGTGTGACCCTGGGCAAGTCACTTACCCCCAATTGTCTCAGCAAAAAGCAAAAAAAAA
>JAJPUD010028770.1:2129-14420 GCA_023553655.1 Myrmecobius fasciatus
CTCTTTTTCCAGTTCACTAATTTTATTTTTCAATAGATTGGTGTCTTTTTCATATCTCTTTAGCAGGGCATCATATCCTTCTTGCAAGATAATGTATCCTTCTTGCACTAATTTCAATTTATTTTCCCATTTATCGTCCAGTTCTTTTATTAGGTTCTTTAAGCAATCTTCCAGAAAGGCCTTTTGAAACGGGGACCAGTGATGGTCCTTGCTGATTCCCTGTGGAGTTATGTCTAAAGGAACCTCTGGCTCTGGGGTCTTCTCCTCTTTGTCTTTGTAAAAGCTGTCTATGGTGAGAGCTCTCTTTTGCCTCTTCATTTTATTTTATTTTTTTTTAGACAGCGTGAATATCTCTTTAAGGTAGGGGGGAAAAAAGGGCGGCTGAAACGGCTGGCTGAAGATTTTGCCCTGAGGGGCTTCGGAGAATTAATTTAAGGTGCTGGGCCGGTGGGGGCTAGGACTAAGGCCAAATTACTCCTTAAACAAGGCAAGTTTGCCAGAACACCTGCCCCCAATCAGGGCAGAGTGTCCCGAGTGCCTCAGATAAACTCCAGGTGTTTGGAATTTGGAGTTTGGAGTTTGGAGTTTTTTGCCAGTCTGAGCTGAGCTGACCTGAGTCCCACCCTCACTTCCGGCCGCCACCAGAGTTCTCTGACACCGGAGTCCTCTGTTTATCCCTCTGTCCGAGCTAGACAAACCTGATGTGAAGTTTTTCAGAGATATCTGCAAGCAGTATCCAAATATTTCCTGATTCATTGACTTGAAGATCAGTTCAGAGGCTTATTTTATTGTTGATTTGAGGGAAGTTCAGAGGAGGACGCAGAGAGTCACGTTTCACTCCGCCATCTTGGCTCCACCTCCCCCTAAACGTGTTATTTATGACAGAGAGGTGATGGATTTAACATGTAGAATGTCTATCTATCTATCATATTCAGTCTTTTTTTATTAAAGCTTTTTATTTGTATGACATATGTATGGGCAGTTCCCCAGCATTGATCTTTACAAAGCTTTCCATTACAAATTTTACCCCCAGTCCCCTCCCCTCCCCTAGATGGCAGGAAGTCCACTACATGTTAATAATGTTGAAATGCTTGAGAAGTTATGCAAGAAAAATCCTATCTACAAGAAAAAAAAAAAGAATCAGAGAAAGGCAACCCAATGCAAGCAAATGTCAATAGAGATCATGAAAATGTTACATTGTGGTCCATATTTCATTTCCCTCTCTCTGGGTGTATATGGTCTTCTTCAGTGAACAATTGGAACTGGTTTGAGATAATTCTTTGTTGCAGAGAGCCATGACCATTAGAATTGATCATCATGTAATACTGTTGTTGCTGTGTATGATGATCTCCTGGTTCTGCTCGTTTCACTCAGCAGCAATTCATGCAAGTCCCTCCAGGCCTCTCTGAAATCATCCTGCTGGTCGTTTCTTACAGAGCAATAATATTCCATAACATTCATATACCATAATTTATTCAGCCACTCTCCAATTGATGGGCGTCTACTCAGTTTCCAGTTTCTAGACACTACAAAAAGTTTCTAGACACTACTGCCACAAACATTCTTGCACAGGTGGGTCCCTTTCCCTCCTCTAAGATCTCTTTGGGATATACGCCCAGTAGAAACACTGCTGGGTCAAAGGGTATGCACAGTTTGACAACTTTGTGAGCATAGCTCCAAATTGCTCTCCAGAACCATTAAATGTAAAGATGATTTCCCAATTTGATGTGTCCCTCCTAATCTTGTCTGCATTTGTTTTGTTTGTACAGAAACTTTTTAACATATTCCGTCTTTAAAGAAATATAATTTGCTTGAAAATCCACTTTATTACAAGGAATTAATTTAAAAATTTTTTATTTTTCCAAAGGTATAAAGAGTAGGAAAGAGAAAAGAGATTCTGTTATTTTTAATATTTTTATTTTTCCCCAGCTACATCTAAAACCTTTTTACATTTATTTCTAAAAGTTTTAGTTCTAGATTCTCTCTCTTCCTCTCTATCCCTATCACCCCTTAAGAAGACACATGGGAAGTTATTCAAAACATTGTCATAAACATTGTCATATAAGTCATGTTTTGAAAGAAAATATAGATTGCACTCCAAAAAAATATCATATATGTAGAATAATGCACATATACTTTCAGATGAGGTTCCTATTAATATTATTAATTTACTATTATTTTATTAATTTACTGATTATTATTAATATTGCTGAATCATTTTACTTTATTTCAAGAGTCCTCTAATTCAGGGGGATACTCTTATAAATTTATGCATTTTTAACACAAAATATAACCATAACACTGACAGTGACAAAATTGCCACTAATTATGATTTCCTTATATGTGCTCTGTCCTAGTAGATGTAGCATCTGCAACTACAAAATCAGTGTAGTATAAATTTTTCCTCAATTTAGGAGGGCAGTTAGTTTTTAGATAAAAAAACAAAATACAAAACAAAAGTCTCTTTTTAAGGGAATTATCATATAGTAAAAATGTAGTTATAATTAATTTCAATTCATTCCTGAAATCCTATATTAATGCTAATATTAATTAATTAATATTCATACCAATACTAATTTTAAAATAAATTAAAATTTTAATATGAATACTAATTTAAGATCCATTAAAATTCAGGATTAGGATAATTGTACTTTAAATGCAATTTTAAAATTAAGAAAAAGACAAATGAAGTCAATGAAAATAGAGTAAACCATATCACACTGACTGAAATTTGGTGATGATGTAGAAATACTTGGAAGGTAATCAGGTTAACATGTTCATCATATTAGGAAGCATAATATATGAGTTTTTCTTTACTCTGAACTTTTCAATCATGAATATTTTGAAAAGATAACTTAAAGCAACAGAGACCAGTGATACAATATGAATATGGTGATATAGTGGCTTTTCTTTCTGTAGCTGCATGTGATTCAGAATAAATGGGAACTGTTCTCTATAAATGTGAAAGAATATGTGAGAAACTAGAGTAAGAATTGTGGATGATCTTCCTTTAAAGTTGAATTCTTCTAACCTAAACAGGTGTATGTTACTTATTGATAAATAGATAGATAACAATACATGTATATATAAATATATTATATGTGTATAAGGTTTTCTCGTTGTGGGGACACAATGGAAATGGGGAGCATTTTCTTTTCAACTTATTGGGTTATACCTTTATTAAGTGTTTACCTAGGATAAAAAGGCAGCTTAAGGTATGAACTAACATAACTCTATCAGTTGCCAAAAGTGTCTCAATGGCTTGTTGCTTTTATCCCAATCATCTTTCACTTTTAATTAGAGTCTCTCCTCTCAGTATCTAACTTTTGGAAATATTACCTTCTGATAGGCTTGGATAAGAATCTTTTTAATTGGGAATGCACTTTTATAGCAATTTCAAATAACATAAGCACACAGATATGAAACTGAAAAGGAACAAGTTTTCCAGTTTGGGGCTGCCAATGTGTTGTTTAGGTGATTAATTTTTTTCTCTCTCTTCATCTTCATAGGGGGTGGGATGTGAAATGATTGGATAGGTAAAAAACAACATTAAGTAGATCCTTTTCAAGGGATGAAAACCAGGCTATTAATAGTCATATTAAAAACAAAGACAAAATAAAATAAAAATGCAATGTTCCAAATAACTAATTATTAGAGGAATGAAAATTATGGCAATTCTGAGATTCTACTTCAGAAACAAAAAGGAAAGAAAATGAAAATTATTAGAGGGAGTGTAAAGAAAATATGGCCATGTGATACTCTATAGGTTTGTGATAAGGTTTAACCATTCTGGAAAGGAATTTGGAATGACATATAAAAAGATATTAAATAGTACATGTCCTTTGGTCCATCTAGTATCAAAAGATATCAAGGAAATAGGAAATGTCCTTTATGTACAAAAATATTTATAGTGGCTTTTTTGTGTGAGATGGCAAAAAATGGAAACTAAAAGGATGTCCATCAAATAGGGAGTGGCTAAACAAAAATGTGGTATATAAATGTAATTGAATTCTATGAGAAATAAAAAAGATGATTTTAAAGAAATATAAAATGTATATGAATATATATATGCAGAATTAAGAATTTAAAAATCAATTTACATAGTAACTAAAAATGAACACCTATAAAATCTCAATAATGCAATAACTTTCCATAATTCCAGAGAATGAGCATTGAAGAATGGTATCTACTTAATGACAGAGTGACAATGTCATACAAGATAAATCATACATTCACACACATACACATACAAATAATATACACACATGCATCAAATATATTACACATTATGTGCAAACATGTGTGTACACATGCACATATACACATACACATATTTCTCTCTCTCTCCATCCAGTCAACTAGCTAGCTAACTATACACACACACACACACACACACACACACACACACACACTTACACACACACGTACACATATACACAGATATAATGACCAATGAAAGAATTGAAGTTTTTAAACTATATATTTATCACATGGATTTTTTTTTTTCCCCCCAATAGAATAAATCTTGGGAGAAGAAACAAATTTCTGTTAATTTAAAAAAAAATGAAGAGGCAAAACATTTCCCTTGGAAGATCTTAGTGAAGAAAAGGAAACCAATAGAAATATAAGTTGAATTCTAGGTATCTCATCGCTTGTCTGATATTTAAGTCCAATCTATCTATAGTTTTATGACTAGTTTTGATCCACCCACATAATACTCATACCTGGGAAGTACATTGTCCCAGCTACTACTCTCATTATTTTGCTGTCTAAATTCTCTTAATGGTCAAGTAAACAATAGATGCTGATTATTACTTTACCCCTGCTTGTGTTCCCAAATTCCCAAGTTCCCAGGTCCAATTCAATATAAAGTTAGCAAATATGGATTTTAAAGGCATAGTTCTTTCTTCCTTTTCTAACTCTTTGTTTTCCAGCTTTTCTATATGGTTTCTCTGATGGCTTCCCCCCCCCCCCCCCCATTTCTCTCACAGAGAGAAGTTCTCTAGCAGATGATTTTAAATGACTTATTCCAAAGCTAATATATAACAGAGGCCGGATTTGAACCCATGTCTTTCTGAGTCCAAAGCTAAACTTTTATCCACTACACCTTGCTTTCATTATTATCTATCTGCATAAAATTGAAAACATTGATTCATGCAGAAATATTTTGTTCCTTTCAAATGATGAAAATTTCTTTTCCAGATCTTACAGAAAGTTTACTGAACAAATATCTATTATGCTTCTCTCAGCATTTTAAAAAATAATATTACCTGGGAAACACGTGATTAATGAATTCTTTTCTATTAATTTTTTCAATTATAGGTAAACAAAAATTTTTAACTTGAAAAAATTGAATTCAATATTCCCTTTCTCTCTCTCTATCCCTCTCATCAAAAAGGCAAGTAATTTCCTATAGATTATGCATGTGCAGTTATGCAGAGCATTTTCATACTATGTTGCAAAAGATGATGCAGAATAAAAAAATACCCAAAAATAAAATAAAAAATACAAGAGTAATAAAGTTTAAAACATATATGCTTCAATCTACATTAAGATTCTATATTATTTATCTACCCCTTTAAGGGAATATCTTTTTCATCAAAAGTCCTTTAAAATTATCCTAGATCACTGTATTTCTAAGCTATTCACAGTTGAACATCATACAATATGCAATATATTACTGATTCTGCTTATTTCCTTTTCCATTAGTTAATGCCTTCCCAGTTTTTTTTGGAAAGCATCACACTTGAAATTTCTTACAGCAAAATAGTATTCCATCGCAATAATATACTATAACTTGTTTAGCCATTCTTCAATTGATTCCTTCAATATCTAAAAAGAACTGCTATAAATGTTTTTGTATTTATAAGCCTTTTACCTTTTTTCTTACATCTTTTTGTGATAAAGACCTAGCAGTGTTATTGCTGAATCAAGGTTTTTTAGCCCTTTGTACACAGTTCCAAACTGTCCCCCAGAATGGTTGGCTTAGTTCACTACTCCACCCCATAGTGAATTAGTCTTATTTTTTCCACATCATCTCCAACATTTACACTTTTTCCTGTGATATGAGCCACTATGATAGGTATGACATGGCACTTCAGACATATTAATTTGCAATTTTATAATCAATATTGATTCAGAGCATTTTAAAAATATAATAGACCTGATTTAGTCTTCTGAAAACTACCTATTCATATCCTTTGACCATTTATCAATTGGGTAGTGACTCATATTCTTATAAATTTGACTCCATTCTCTATATATTTGAGAAATGAAGTCTCTATCAGAGAAATTCCTATAAATTCCCTCTTCTCTGTTGCTTTCCTTCTAATCTTGACTGCATTGATGTTATTTACACTAAACATTTTTAATTTGATGTAATTAAAATTATTTATTTTACATCCTATAACCTTCTGTCTTTTGTTTGGTCATAAATTCTTCCCTTATCTTTAACTCTTGCTGGTGAAATATTGCATGCTCCACTAAATTGCTTATGGATATCACTCTTTCAATCTAAATCATGTATTCATGCACATTATCTGATGAATAAAATGAAATGAGATCTAAAGGAATATGTCTCAAGTTCCAGAAATGGCATGACACAATTCATTAAATTTCTTTTTAAAATATTTTTAATTTTAATCTTTTAAATTTTTTAAATTTAATTTTAATTTAATTTTAATTTTTTTTCATTAAATGTCTTTTTATCTTTCCTTTGGATAGGCTCTCTTCAAAGATATGCATAGAGGAAGAGAAAGATAGACAGGTAGAGCCACACAGACCCATAGAGAGGAGGGAGAGTCAGAAAGAGACAGAGAGAAGATACGTAGATAGATGCATACCTACACACACACACACACACACACACACACACACACACACATATATATATATACATATTATATATACATACACAAATATATGTGTAAACTTGTGCCTATAGGGAAATTATCTTTAAAATGGAGATAATGGCAATACCTGCCTCCTTATTCTAGATCTCTGGTATAACGATCAAATGAGATAGTGTGGATATCCTTTTTAATCTGTAATGAGTAATGAACACAGAAGGGATCATCATGATCATCATTAGCCATTTTATCCCATATGATCATTTACATTATCAATGATACAATGAGGCATTGTTGAAGCACTGATGAAATGCTGCTTTTCCCCTAGTCTTTGATGTCTACAATTCCATCATTAGGATTCTTGGATCCTGTGATTATATTTTAATTAAACTGGAGCTAAATAATGATTATCATGTGCACATATGCATGCAATGAAACAGCTTCCAGCATTTCTATAAAATTCATGGGGATCACTAGAACAAAATATTTTCAAGTAAGATAAAGAGGATAGCTCTTGCAATCTCTAGAATTGCTAATGACCTTTGTATTCCACAGATATTTTACATCCAAGCTTTATTAGTTCAGGATAAATATGTGACAATACCAATCTTAAAGAATATTTTGATTTATTTGATTCATTTATACTATTGATATAATCCAATTTTATAAGGTTTAGCATAAAGAGAACTGGATCTGGAATCATGGAATTTGAAATCAAATGCTAATTCAGCCCCTTCCTGGTTGTATAGCTCTAAATTAATCATTTAGTTTTTTCATCTTTTAAATAGGTGGGTTAGAGTAGATATTTCTAATGTCCCACTTTAAATCTACAAATCTGTGAATTTATCATTTTCAACTTGAGCAATTTATTAATTGAAGTCCTCATGAAAGCATTAGTTCATGAATATATAAAAGAAAACAGTTCATGAATGCACAAGAACGGTTTCTAAATAGCATACTTATTGGCATAAAAGATTCTTTTAAATAACATGAGGGGCCTAAAAGCAGTTTTTCCACTACATAGATTAAATAATCCTTTATTTATGCTATTTAGTTGCTTAGAAACCAGTTTTTATTCATCAATGGAGTTAAAAGCATTTGGCTTTGGCTCTGTACAACGAAGTCTAAATTAAATGAGCTCTGAATTACTGAAGTTTTATGGTGTATTGAAAAAAAAGTATTATAATCTTTCCATGGACACGCACATGCACACACACACACACACACACACACATACACACTATGGCAAGGGCAGGAAAATATCAGCTCACTAGAGAAACCAACAGCTGAAGACATAGAATGATGAACGGATCCAGTAAATTACTGACCTAAAAGTTAAGAGTAAATTATATTTCCTAATAGTTTTTTACATAAATCCAGTTATCAATGAAATGGTGCATTTAAAATCTGCTAAAACTTAACTTGGGTAAGGATAATATTTTGATGACAGGTCTAGATTTCTCTTCTTTAATTCTGTGCTCTATTCTGGAGCAAAAAAAGGGACTTGGAGATTATTTGGTTCAACTCTCTGATTTTTGTAAATGAAAAAGTCAAGCCCAAAGAGGGAAAGTATAAGATGCTTGCATATTTCTTCAAAAGCATGGGTTTAAAAGGTGAACAGCCTTGTAAATTGTTGATCAGGAAATTGTGATTTTTAGAAAAATTTTAGTAGAGATGACTGAAGAGATAACATGAGCACCTACAATGGCAAGAGATGATGGCTAATAGCATGCATGATTTCATCAAGAATAGATCATTACAGTTTAAGTTCATTCCTTTTCTCATGGTATTAATGAACTGAGGGATGATGTGTATATAATTCCTTTTAATAGTTATTGGACAGAATAATTGTAACAGTTCAGTGAGGCTTCCTGTATCAGATTTTACTTGGTATTTAAAGGAAACAGAGAAGTCTAAAGCAAAGTTGAAGAGAAAGAGCATTCCAGCCATAGGGGACAGCTACAGAAAATAACCAGATCCAAGCAATCTTTTTGAAACAGCCAGCAGGCTATTGTAAATGTTTATTGTGTGGAGTCAGGCTCAAGAAGCCTAGGAAGAATAAAGGATGTTAGGTTATAAAGGACTTTGAATGCCAACTGAAACATTTTGTATTTTACCAGTGGGTAATAGGGAGCTAATGGAATTCCTTGAGTAGAGGAATGACATGTTTGGATCCATACTTCAGAAAACAAAACAAAATAAAACACATGTATAGACCTAAAATTTGTATCACCACATTTATACACCATATCTGGTAATCCTTTCTCCAATTTATAGGTATTCCTCAGTTTCCCACTCTTTGCTACCTCAAAAAGAGTCATAATCTTTTCTTTTTCTTATCCTTCAAATATGTTTTACTTAAGATTAATCTTTTCTTTAGTCTACTTTTTTTCTTTGTTTTTGTTTTGTTTTGTTTTGTTTTTGCTGAAGCAATTGAGGTTAAGTGACTTGCCCAGGGTCACACAGCTAGGGCATGTTAAGTGTCTGAGACCAGATTTGAACTCAGGTCTTCCTAACTTCAGGGCTGGTGCTCTATCCACTGCAGCACCTAGCTGCCCCTACTTTTTCTTTAATTTCCTCTGCCCACTTCTTATCATTTCTCATGGTGACCTGTTAAGTGGAATATATTTCTGAATATTCTTCCTTCTTTAGAGTAGTTCAGATGAGAGCTTCAAACATCTATGGCTCCTCCCACATTCTTCTTTTTGTCTATACCCTAATTAAATGAAATAATTTTCCTCTGGCTTTCCTTTTTCTCATCAACCCCAATGTTTTTATATTCTTCTCCCTTTCCATTTTTCCTCCTTAATATTGCCATGCCACATAAAAACCACTTCCAGGCTTTGCCTAATTAGATTTCCTCTATGAACTCTAATAATGATAGGGATCACAAGGAACACATATCATTTCCTTGCATTTGAATGAACACAAGTTATACTTCTTTAGTCCATCATTATTTTTTGATATTTAAAAAAGTTTCCCTGTTATATTTAATTTGAAAGCTTCTCAATAGCTCTTGGCTTTTCATCAGAAATCTTCTATTTCACTAAAGATGTATTTCTTTCCTTGTGGGATTATATTCAGTTTTGTTGGGTTATTCTCAGCTACATGCCTTTGGCTTCTGAAATATCATGTTATAAATTCTCTACTCATTTATATTGTTACTGGTATATTCTGTGTAATCTTGATTGTTCCTCCTTTCTTCTTTCTAGCTGCTTCCATTACTTTTTTCTTTTATCAGAATCACTGAATTTTGGCTATTTGCTTGAGGACCTTTATTTTGAGGTTTCTTAGAAGATATAAAGCGTGGATTCTTTTTATTTCTACTTTGGCCTTTGGTTCTAAGAGATTTGGTCAATTTCCCTTTAAGATTTCTAAAAAAATCTATGGTGCCAGGATGGCAGAATAAAGGCAAGGACTATCAATCTCTCCACAAAATCTTACCAAATACTTTTTTAAATGACTCTAAATGAAAATTTAGAGTTTTATTATAACTCAGAAAAAATAGAATGAAACAGTTTTGTAGGATAGAACAACACCAGGGTGAGAGTGGAGCATAGTCTAACATATCCCCAAATTCAGCATAACAGGAACAGAACTCAGGACAACTGAATCATTGACTGCAATGGCAATACCCATACCTCTCAGCCCAGACACTATAGAGAACTTAAAAGGTCAGCAGGAAAAAAATCTGAACCACTTGGATGTGAATGGAGCACAGTGTAGCACAGGTCATACCAGCTCAGCCCTGGCCACAACAATCCAGAAATAACCCTTAAACCCTATAGGGGTAACAGCAGCAGCAGTGGTAGTGACTTCCAGAGTTCTCAGCTATTAGGTAGTGGGCAAACAACTGGTCAGGGGATTACAGAGAACTCTGTTGCTTTGCTCATACTCAGTTCCAAGTAGCAGTTGTGGATGACAGTCCTAGGGCTAAGATATATACTAATACACCAGAGCTTTCAGGCAAGTGGAGCAAGAAACCACCTCAAAATTCTAGGGCAGAAAAGAATGCTTTACTTACAGACCACAACACAGGTGAGCAGAGGAGGAAGCACACATCTCTTCTGATCATATCCCTTTGGAAGAGCTGAAACCTTTCAGAGCCCTAGAAGTAATACTCTAAACAATTACACAAACTTCTGAAGTTTGGGACAATGCATTTTCCATCATGGAAGTAGAGACCTAGTTTGACAAAAAGTTAAAAAGTTAAATAAAAGGCTGGAAAAATAAGCAAACAACAGAAAAAGAATTCTGATCATAAAAGGTTACTCTGTTGATAAGGGAGATCAAAACACACTCAGAAGAAAATAACAGTCAAAGCTCCTACATTCAAAACCTCCAGGAAAAATGGAAATTTGTCTCAAGCGAGCTAAGGGCTCCAAAAGGATTTTCAAAATCAAGACAGAGAAGTAGAGGGAAAATTGGGAAGAAAAATGAAAGTAATGCAAGAAAATCATAAAATCAAGTCAACAGCTTGATGAAGGATACATAAAATGTCCTGAAGAAAATAATACCTTTAAAACAGACAAGTCCAAATGGTAAAGGAAATACAAAAAGCCAATGAGGAGAAGAATGCCTTAAAAAGTAGAACTGGCCAAATACAAGAAGAGGTACAGAAATTCACTAAAGAAAAAAATCCTATAAAAAATAGAATTGGCCAAATGGAAAGAAAGCCCAGTGAAGAAAACAACTCCATAAAAATTAAAATTGAACTGGAAAAATAAGGTACAATAATTTATTGAATACAATTATTCCTTAAAAACTAGAACTGAGCAAATGGAAACTAATGACTTTATAACAAATCAAAGACCAATAAAACAAATCCAAAAGGATGAAAAAATAGAAGACAATGTGAATTACCTCATTGAAAAAAATATGGTCTGGATAACAGTTCTGGGAGAAATAATCTAAAAATTATTGGACCACCTGAAAGCCATGATCAAAAAAAGAGCCTAGACATTATATTTCAAAAATTATCTTGCACAAATAAAGCCAGATTTAAACAATCGGAAAAATACAAATTGCTTATGAGTAGACAATCTAATATGATAAAAGTTACCATTCTCCCTAAATTGATCTATTTGTTCACACTGTACCAATTGAACTTCCAAAACATTATTTTATAGAGCTAGAAAAATAATAACAAAATTTATCTTGAAGAACAAAAGTTCAAGAATATCAAGAGAATTAATGAAAAAAAAATACAAAGGATTGTAGTTTAGAATACCAAAATTAAAATTATATTATAAAGCAGTAGTCATCAAAACAATTTGATTCTGGCTAAGAAGTAGAATGGTTGATAAGTGGAATAGATTAGATACACGTAACAGAATAATCAATGACTATAGTAATCTAGTATGTGAAAAGCCTCCAAACTCCAACTTCTGGCATAAGAACTCACTATTTTATAAAAATTGCTAGAAAAACTAAAAAAAAAAAA
>JAJPUD010028771.1:0-12861 GCA_023553655.1 Myrmecobius fasciatus
CCGCTTAATGGGAGAGTTCATCCCATTCATATTCACAGTTAGAATAACTAATTCTTTATTTCCTGCCATCTTATTTACACAAGTTATGTTTTCCCCTTTCCTTTCACTTTTCTCCTTTCCCCTCTCCTCAGTACTTTGCTTTTGATGACCCCCTCCCCCAAATAATACTCCACCCTTTAGATCCCCTCCCCTGTTTATACTCCTTTACCCTGATTCTTCTATTTTCCCTTCTATTAGTTTGTCCCTTACTTTTCCTCCTTTCCCTCCCACTTCCCTCTAGCAACAGACAAGTTTCTATGTGAAATCAAATGTCTGATATACACTTTTAGAGCCCAACCTGATGAGAGTAAGATTTACACAATGCTCATCTCCCTCCCCTCTTTCTCTCATTTATATTAGGTTTTCTTTGCCTCTTCAAGTGATTTTACCTTGTTTTTACCTCCTTTTTTTTTAAATCTTATTTTACCACATTTTCCTTCTTTTCCCCAGTATGACAATCTTTCCCCCTCTAATTTTCTTTTTCATATTATCAAAGTAATATCTAGTTAATTATACCCCCAAACTTTAAGTATCCCCCTAGTAAAAATAAAGTTCTCAAGAGTCCTTTCCTTTTTACCTTTTTATGCATCTCTTGAGTTCTGTGTTTGGATGTCGAATTTTTTGTTCAGATCCGGTCTTTTCATTAGAAATAGGTGAAATTCACCTATATCATTGAATGACCATCTCCTTCCCTGGAGGATAATGCTCATTCTAGCTGGATAAGTTATTCTTGGTTGTAATCCAAGTTCCTTTGCCCTTTCAGAATATCTGGTTCCAGGCCCTTCGATCCTTCAATGTGGAGGCTGACAGATCCTGTGTGATTCTAATTATTGTTCCTCAGTATTTGAATAGTTTCTAGCTGCTAGCCGAATCTGTTCCTTGGTGCTACAGTCCTGTAATTTAGTCACGATATTCCTTGGAGTCTTAATTTTGGTATCTCTTTCAGGAGGTGATGGGTGAATTCTTTCAATGGTGATTTTGCCCTTTGATTCTACAATCTCAGGGCAGTTTTGTTTCAGGATTTCCTGGAAGATAGTGTTTAGATTCTTTTTTCATCATGGCTTTCAGGAAGTCCAATAATACTTAGATTGTCTCTCCTAGATCTATTTTCCAAGTTAGTTGTTTTTCCTAGGAGATATTTCATATTTTCTTCTAATTTTTCATTTTTTTGTTTTTGTTTGACTGATTCTTCAAGTCTTAGTGAGACATTCACTTGCATTTGTTCAATTCTTATTTTTAAAGTGTTGTTTTCTTCAGTTACCTTTTTAAGCTCTTTTTGTAACTGGCCAATTTTTTCATTGCACTCTTTTTCCACTACACTAATTTTATTTTTCAATAAATTGGTGTCTTTTTCATATCTCTTTTGCAGGGCATCATAACCTTCTTGCAAGATATTGTATCCTTCTTGCACTGATTTCAGTTTATTTTTCCATTTATCCTCCAGCTCTCTTTTGAGGTTCTTTATGCAATCTTCCAGAAAGGCCTTTTGAAAAAGTGACCAGTGATGGTCTTTGATACCTTCTTCTGGTATTTTGTCTAAAGGAACCTCAAGATCTGGGGTCATCGCTTCTTCACCTTGATAAAAGCTGTCGATGGTGAGAGCTCTCTTTTGCTTCTTCATTTTTTTAGACAGAGTGTATATTTCTTTAGGGTTTGGAAAAGCCTCGGCTAAAGCTCTTTTGCCCTGGGGCACTTCGGCAAATTAACTTAAGGTTCTGGGCCGGTGGGGGCTAGGATTAAGTCCGAATTACTCCTTAAACAAGGCAAGTCTGCCAGAATACCTGCCCCCAATCAGGGCAGAGTGTCCAGAGTGCCTCAGATAAACTCCAGGTGTTTGGAATTTGGAATTTCTGCCACAGTGAGCTGAGTCCCACTCTCACTATAGAGTCTATATTCTATAAATTCTCTATGGGCAAGTTGCTATTTAATATTTACTCTTTGACTAGAAGAAGTTTATTCATTTATTTATTTATTTTACTTCAGTGTCATCCTTTGAAGATGAACTCTAGCATTCTCTATTCTCATAGTATATTTCTTTCTTTCTTTCTTTTTTTTCTTTTTTTTTGCTGGTTTATTTATTTATTTTTTTAATGAGAAATATTAGTGTAAGCACTTCTAATAGTGGGGTGGGATGATGGTGTCTCTAGCTTCACTTCAGCTCTGCTCTTTGATCTAGAACCCCAAACAAGAACTCTACTTTCTTGTAGGTCCTGACCCCATTGCTTCTTTATTCACTAGGTGTGCTGAGTTCCTTCAGTGCCTGGAGTTCCTAATCAGCTAAGGATCTCTCAGTCTTCCTGGACTTAGACTCCAGACTCCACCTTTTGTCTTGCAGGTGAAAGTTTTTGTGGGTCCTGTTGAGGATCCAAGCAAACAGGTTGTTCCAAGGTTCCCCCCTTGGTGTTTCCATGGAGCTAGCTCTGCAATATTTGTACTTCACACTAGTTAATACCCTACCTGGAAGCTTTCTTAGGATCTTCTTGGGTTGTACCTGGAGGACCCTGTTCTGCCCTGTCTCCCTGGTTTTTAACTGGTCTGAGGAGCAAATTTGTTCTGTTTTGGGGGGAAATCTAGAGAGTTTGAAATTTGCTGACCTACTCCAACATCTTCCTAGAATCTTCACTTGGAATTTAATTGATAATACCTTAAGCATGCTAGAATTTTGCCAGCCTATTTTTTTTGCTACAACATTCTATTTCACAAGGCCTTTTCATACTTAATGTAAAGACTTTTGTCTGCTTGCTTGAACTGTTTTCCCATCTTGTTAGAAGATAAAGTCGGAATGTTTCAACCCCATCTTTACTGTATGTGATTAAATTGATTATGAACCATTTTATTGATTCTATGTATAATTAATTGATTTTGTCACATAACTACCTAAGTCATGGTTGTCTCTGAACTTAGTTTAGAAATTCAGCTATCCTGTAATGAGTTAAGTTTAGAAATCCAGTTCTCCTGCTAATCACAGTTCTATTCTTGCCTCAAGGAAATCTGCTATCCTTGAAAGATGTGGGTGTTCATGAGGGAGTCTGGTCTAGTATCTTTATACCAATGAACTATCCTTCAGGGATGTCTGGTTTGCTATCTAAAGAAGTCTTATCCACTATTTCTAACATTTCAGATAGACTTTTCTTAGTCATTGGATCAAAGGAGGGAATTATTGCTAGCCCCTCATTCCCAACTTTGAACCGATGGTTCAATACTATGATTATATTATTCTCCATGGCTCAACTACGTAATTAGTCATGCTGCCCTTTTTCCTATGGAGCTGCCAATCTTGTAACCAATTGTATTATTTTCTTGTCTATCTTGTTCTGCTCTTTGTTCTTTGTTTATAAAAAGGAGCTATGTCTTGATTGTAAAATAATTTTAACTTTCATTTTTAAAACTCTAAGTTCCAGATTCTCTCTCTTCCTCCCTTCCCACCCTCTTATTGAGAAGGCAAGCAATTCAATATAGGTTATACATTTTTAGTCATGCAGAACAATTCCATAATAGTCATGGTGTGAAAGAAAGTAGTCTCTTCCCCACCCCACAAAAAAATGTTCAAGAAAAATAAAGTTCTAAAAAGTATTCTATAATTTATTCAGACACCATCAGCTCTTTTTTGGAGATGGATAGCATTTTTCATCATAAGTCCTTCAGAGTTGTCTTCGATCATTGTATTGCCAAGAATAACTAAGTCATTCACAACTCATCATCTTAAAATATTATAGTTACTTTGTGTACAGTACATTTCTCTTTGCATCAGCTCATGTTAGCCTTTCCAGGCTTTTCTGAGACCATACTGCTCATCCCTTCTTTTAACACAAAAATATTCTTTCATAATCACACCACAACTTATTCAGTTACTTCTCAATTAATGGGAATACCCTCAGCTTCCACTTCTTTAGAAAAGCTGCCATAAATATTTTTGTACATATAGGTCTTTTTAAAAAATCTCTTCGTTGATATAGACCTCATAATGTTATGACTTGTTCAAAGGGTATTCATGGTTTTATAACCCTTTGGGCATACTTCCAAATTGCTCTGTAGAATTATTGAATCAATTCACAACTCCATGAACAATGCATTAGTGTCTTATTTTTCCCATATCCCTTCTAATATTTCTCATTTTCCTTTTCTGTCCTATTAGCCAATCAAATTGGCATAAGATTATTTTAATTACCATTTCTGTAATCTGTAGTGAGGAAGAGCTTTTTTTTTTCTTTATAGCTAGAGATAGCTTTAATTACTTTATCTGAAAACTGTTTATATCTTTTGACCATTATCAATTGGGGAATGACTCGTTTTGTTGTTGTTGTTATAAAGTTAACTCATTTCTCTCAATGTTTATGAAAGGGGTCTATTTTAGAAAAACTTGCTTCATTTTTTTAAAGCTTTTTATTTGCAACACATTTGCATGGGTAATTTTTCAACATTGATCCTTGCAAAGCCTTCTGTTCCAAATTTTTCTCTCCTTCTCACCCCTCCCCTAGATAGCAGGTAGTCTAATACATGTTAATTATGTTAAAATATATGACAAATCGAATATATGTATACATATTTATACAGTTATCTTGCTGTACAGGAAAAAGTGGATCTACAAGGAAAAAAAATTGAGAAGGAAAACAAAACGCAAGCAAACATCAACAGAAAATGCTATGTTGTGGTCCACACTCAGATCCCACAGGCCTCTCCCTGGGTGTACATGGCTTTCCTCATCACTGAACAGTTGGAACTGGCTTGAAACATCTCATTGTTGAAGAGAACCATGTCCACCAGAATTGATCTTCATATAGTCTTCTTGTAGTTGTGAATAATGATCTGCTCATTTCACTTAGCGTGAGTTCATGTAAGTCTTTCCAGGCCTTTCTGAAATCATCCTGCTGGTCATTTTTTTACAGAACAATAATATTCCATGACATTCATATGCCATAATTTATTCAGCCATTCTCCAATTGATGGGCATCCCTTTAGTTTCCAGTTTCTAGCTACTACAAAAAGGGCTACCACAAACCTTTTTGCATATGTGGGTCCTTTTACTTCCTTTAAGATCTCTTTGGGATATAGGCCCAATAGAAACACTGCTGGGTCAAAGGGTATGCACAGTTTGATAACTTTTTGAGCATAGTTCCAAATTGCTCTTCAGAATGGTTGGATTTGTTCACAATTTCACCAACAATGTAACAGTGTCCCCGTTTCCCCACATCCCCTCCAACATTCATCATTATCTTTTCCTGTCATCTTAGTCAATCTGACAAGTGTGTAGAGGTATCTCAGAGTTGTCTTAATTTGCATTTCTCTCATCAATAGTGATTTGGAGAACCTTTTCATATGACTAGAAATAGTTTTAATTTCTTCATCTGAAAATTCAATTTTTTTACAATTATTATTGCAAATTGTATCTCCATCTCAGCCAGTTTATTGTATTCTCTCTCTCCTTTCATCCTGTCCTTCCTCAAAAATGTTTTGCTTCTCACTATCCTCTCTCCTATTTTCTATTATCCCTCCCACCCCTGCTCTAACTTCTTCCCCTTCCAATTTTTCTGTAGGGTAAGATAAATTTCTATACCAAATTGAACATGTATGTTACTCCTATTTGAACTAATTTTGATAAGAATAAGGTTCACTAACTCCTTTTTACTTCTCCCTCCTTCCACTAGTGTTTTCATATTGGGTTTTTTTGTGAGATAATTTTTCCCCTTCTTCTTTTCCCTTTCTCTTTCAGTACATTCCTCTCACTTCTTAATATTTTTCTGTTTTCCTCTTCTTGATCTTCTTGATGATTTTTCTTCAGATCTATTTTTTTTCTTACATTCTCTCCTATTTTTTCAGAATCTTTTTCTGTTGTTTGTTCATTTACACAGTCTATTACTTATTTGACTTTTTAACCTTTGTTAAACTGGAAGCCTACATCCAAGTAGAATTGTACTAGCCTATGCTTTCAGGGTTTGTACAGCTGTCTTCATAGATATATCTAGGGACCTCGAAGTTTTCAGTTCTTTCAAGGTGGTATGATCTAAGGAGGGGTTTGTTTATTACTCTCCTGAACTGTGCTCTGATTTGTGAGTAGCTATAACCATTTTTGCTACCCTAGAATTGTGAGGATGAGAAGTGTTCCAACTCCACTGTGATTGCAAGTTTGGGTATGCTAGTACTCTTCCTTACCCTAAGATTGCCACCCAGGAATTCAACATGGATCTGAGTATGGGTAAAGCAACACAGTCTTGTCTCAATACTATCAAAGAGACTCCTTGTAGTCTCCTTCTGATCAGTTATTGAAGCCCCTTACTGTCTATGGGTTGACAATAGGTCTTTCCTGTTGATTTTCTTCTGCTGGAAAATTCACTTAATTTTTTTGAGGTTCTCTACTCTAAAATTTGTTTAGAAAAATTATTTAAAGGTATTTGGAAGTGTTTGGGGAAAGTTCAAGTGAGTCCCTGCCTTTACTCTACCATCTTGGCTCTATCTCCCTCCTCTGAAATCACTATCAGAAGCTTAGAAAGATGAAATGTGGTGCTTGAGGTCCCTTAGATGGTAAATAAGCAAAAAGGCTACAATTTAAATTTCAAAGCCACTGATCTTTCTCCCTCTCAGGTAAATACAATAATTTTATGGGCAATGTACTTCTTTTATGGGTATAAGGAACCACACTGACAAAATATTTTCTGTGTATTCTGTGGTAGATTTCTCCCAATGAGTTTTCCCACAATGAAAGAAGTCCGGTCACTCATAGGACCATTAAAGCTTTGTCCAAACTTCCCAGTGAATGAGTGAAGGGAATAGTCACTGCCTATAATTTCCACTCCTCTTTCATTCTGGCTTGTCACCTTTTCTAAATATATTCTGGGCACTAAGGGCTCAGAAAATACCAAACAATGTTGACAACTAAGTGGAGAATCATTTTTCCTTGATAATAGAGTGCTGTATTTTTTCCACACTACATCCCCAACTTCTATCATAGCTCCTGACACATAGTAAACATTAAAGTTTTTTATAGATAGGTTGATTAGCAATGCTTGGGTACCTGGAGCACATGGGCTATATATTCGTTATCTTTGGTTTTTATCATATAGCTAACTTACTTGCTTTTCTGATCATAATCCATCTCTCCAATTATGACAAGTCATTATAGCAAGAGCAGCAGTAACAACAAAAACAACAATAATATCTGGCATTCCTATAATGTCTGGTAGATAATATTATATATATTGTCTCATTTGAACCCTACAACCCAGGAGGTAGGTGCTAGTGTTATCTCCATTTTACTTATGAGGAAACTGAGGTACACTTAGATTATATGCCTTTGTCAAGGTCAGACATCTAGGAAGTATCTGAGACAGGATTTGAATAGTCTTCTTAATTCCAAGTAAGATACACTATCTACTGAGTTAACAAGCTGCTTTTTGAATGTCCTTTCTTTATTTTTCTTTGATAAATATATTTGCATCTTACTGACATCCACTGCATCTTCACTATTTGCCTTTGGATGATTTGTTTCTTTAATTTTTCTGATTGTCAGATATAAAGTCTCACTTGAAGCAGTATATTGGTTTAAATGATGTGCTTTTAGTTTAGGAAAAAGTCTGAAGTACTAAAAGTAATGGACAATTTCCAAGATATAAACCAGTCTCTTCCATTTGCCTAGCCTCATTAGACCTTTGTTTCCTTATCTTCAAAATGAAGAAGTAGGACAAGATGACCTTTTGTGGTGTGTGTGACTTCCATGTGTGATTATCTTCAACTTATTTTGTATTTATCTTATTTGTACAGTTATAGATATATTGTCTTGCCCATTAAACAATGAGCTTCTTGAGGATAGGACTATGTTTGTGCCTTTCTTTTGTTTTTCACACTTACTAACACGGAGTAAGTTATTAATAAATTTTTGATGAGTTGATATGATTTAATTTTCAAGGCACTGTTTAAATTCTATAATAATATGGAATTAATATTAATACAATTAATAATAAAATGGAAAAAAACATGAGATAAATGTTATGTACAAAGTAATAATTGTGTTAAGGTATGCAATTTAATTCACAAAATATATATACTAATAAAAGTGGTAAAAGGTGACCATTTTTAAAAATATATATTTAAATGTATTAAAAAATATATATAAAAATATATATAAAATTATTGATAAACATCAAAGTTACTTGGAACTAATACTTCTTTTGACTGGGGAAAATGTATAGTATAATGGAAAGAATACTGTACTCAACATGAAGAGACATGGTTTTTGACCCTAAACTTTTCACTTACCAGTAATATGGTAATTGCAGAAATCACTTTAATTATGAATGTCTCTTTTTTCATAGTACTTAATTCAAAGACATTTGGTTTATTCTGTTTTAGAAAAATGCTTTAGAGAAAATTATATAAATTAAAGCTGTTTTTAATACAAAATTAGTTTGGAGGAATGTTATAAGGATATCTAATTAAAAATAGAATTATGATTCATTTTAATGTTAAAATCTACATTGTTATAATCATATGCAATTTTTTCTCTTGGATTTGCTTATTTGGCATATGTCAGTTCATACAGTTCTTCCATTGTTTCTCTGGGATCCTTCATATTTGTTGCTTCTTATGGAACAATATATTCTATACCTCCAAAAAAACACACCATATTTTGCTATTCCCTTATAATATCTACATGCTACTCTGAAATAATACTGGCTTTGAATTATGATGATCTTTATTTAGACCCTGCCTCTGATATTTGCTACCTGTATGATTAAGAATCAATTGTATGGCCATGAGCTTCAATTGTATGAGCCCCATAATTAAATGAGAAGTTTAGCTTAGATAGATTTTTATGTCCTTTCTAGCTTTTTATTTGTTTTTTCCCTAGTTTATTTATCTTTCCCAATAAGCAGGTGTTTTTGATGAACATATTTAAATTGTTATCAATTTTAATTTCAGAAATTTATGAGCAAAAAAAAATTTATCACCTTAATACACATTGTGACAATGTATAGATCGACAATTCTAAGCAGAACAAAGACAAGATTCAGAAAAGTTCATTAATCCTATTTTAAGTCTTATCTATCAACTTTTAATTGTTACTGTCTTTTTTTTAAATTGTTATTGTCTTTATTGGCTCAAAAACTTTCTATGCTTCTTTCTCTAGTTCCTTTCTTACTCTAAATATTTACTTTATAATTTTCCATTTCTTTTATGCCAAAAAAGCTTGTCTTTTTCTCTCTTCTTTTTTTTCCAAGTTTTAATTTTAAAAGATTTTATTTCCATTATACTTAAAAATCACCTAACTTTCTCCCCCTTCTTTGTAATTCTATTATATTCATTCTCATGTTCTTTGATCTTGTTTATCCAAACCAAATATCCCTCTTTGTTAGCATGTAAACTTCTCCCTGGGAAATCACTTAATCTATGACTGCCTTATTTTCTTTAATTGTAAATTGAGGATAATAGTAGTATCTACCTTGCAAAGTTTTTGTAAAGAAGAAATAGCATTATAATTATAAAGTGCTAAGCTTAAGCACAGGGTCAGGCACATATATAAAAGTCAGCTATTATTATTATTATTATTATTATTATTATTATTATTATTATTATTATTATTATTATTGCTATTTGACTTTAGTTGACTCACTTTGTTTCTTTATTATCTTCCAGGTTCCAATGACTTCCTGATAAAAACAACCCATAACAGACATAAACAAGCTTAGTTGAAAGATGCCCAAGACTTTTGTCTTAGCTCTACCATTATTAGCATCTATTTTGGTAAATCACTTAAGCTTTCTCTATACCAATTATCTCATCTATATCACTAGCTTGTATTATTTACCTTATCTCTATCAGGTAGTATTTAATGAATATTTAAAATGTTTTGGAAAGTATGAGGTGCTATATGAGCATAAGGTGTGAGATTATTTTCCCTCCTGAAGTGCCTCTGTAATAGTAGGCCTCTGTATTTTCCAAGATATCCTTTCCAACCATGGTCTCTGTGAAGCTTCCTTATTCTCCTTCCTCTCCAACTGCTCCTTCGATACTTTTCAGCTATTCTCATTTCTATGATTTGACACTGCCAATTTTGTTTTCCCTCTAATAATTCTGTAACCTATTACTCACATCAATGTGCTATCAATATTTTTTAGTCTTCACACGTTATCATTAGATGGGTTATTTTTTCCACCTGTTTTTCTACAATACCAACATATCCTATGTCTGAGTCCAAAAGATCACACCTGTGAAATTTGGAAAGCATCCAATAAACTCTGTAGAATTTTAAATTACATTATCTTTAATTTAGCCTATTTTGATATAGTATCAGGGAAGTCAAGGGTCATGTTTCATTGATTTTTTTTTCACTAAACTTCACATTTAGATTCCATTCTGTTTTTTTTCTTTCCAAAGCTCAACCAATTCTTCTAGGTAGATTTGTTTCTTTAAAAGAAAAATAATAAAGAATGAGGCTTTAAAAACATTTCCCAGTTAGGTCATAATATTACCATTTTAAAGTCACAGTAGAAGATTTAATCCATATTGTTCCTTTTTTTTTTTTGAAAAGCATATCTCAGTTAGTTATAGGTTTATTTACAATTAAAAAATTGTAATAATTATTTCCATACAATTAATTTACCTGAGTTCATACTTTTCCAAATTGGATTTTTCCTTTCAAATAAATTTCCCAATAGAATACATAGATCATATCTTCTTGACTAGATCCAAAAATACTGGAAATACCACTGCTTTTGTTTTGTGATTTGTCAGGTAGTCAGTCAATAAGCATTTTTTAAGCTCTTAGAATGTATTAGGCACTCGTTCCTTCCGGGGGTGGAGCCATGGTGGCGGAGATCAGACAGGATTCTCTGTAACCTCCTCTAACCTCCCCTCAAACCAACAAAATATGAAGCCTCTAGACTGATTCTGAAGCAAAAAAATCCACAATATCCGGAGAACAACACGATTCTAGAAAAAGATACTCTGGAAGAACCTCAAAACAGGTCTGTTTTAATGGGGCAGGGGGCGGCCTACTGAACCCAGACTGCAGCACAGGGAGACCGGGGCAGGGAGCTGGAGCAGGGAGCTGGAACAGGAGTCAGAACAGGAGTGGGAGCGTTGTGCTTTTCACACACCTGGGAGTCTTCTGCAAGCCTCTTGGAACAATTTGTCCTGATTGTGGGCAGGTGGTTTGGAGGGTCTGCCTTTTGAGGGGGATAGATTGTGAACCACTGAACCCCTGATGAGCATCGTAACTAGCTGCCATTACACAGCACCTTAATGCAATCAATCAAACAACAGGTCTGATAAGCACCAGAAATAATTTAATCAGCGGAGCTGCCCAGCCCTGACATAATTCAATCAGCAGAACTGCCCAGTTCCTGAAATAACTCAATCAGCAGACCTGCCCCAGGGCAAATTAAAGCAGCTGTCCCACCTTTGCCCTAAACAGACCTCACACCTTTAAAAAAAATGAATAAAAAACCAAAAAGAGCTCTCACCATAGACAACTTTTATGGAGAGAGGGAAGAACAGACCTCAAATCCTGAGGCCCCTAAAGGTAAAGCAACTCCAGAAAAAGCCCCAAAGAGAGACATAAATTGGTCTCCATGTCACAAGGCTTTCTTTGAAGATTGCATAAAAAATCTTAAAAGAGAGTTAGAAGAAACATGGGGAAACGAAATGAGATCACTGCAAAATAAAATAGAAAAAATGGAAAAAGAATGCAGTGAACAAAAAAATGTAATTGGTCAATTGCAAAAGGAACTAAAAACAGTAACTGAAGAAAATAAGACATTAAAAATTAGAATCGAACAATTGGAAATTAATGACTCATCAAGACTTCAAGAATCAGTTGAACAAAAACAAAAAAATGAAAAGATAGAGAAAAACATGAAATATCTCCTAGGAAAAACAACTGACCTGGAAAATAGATCTAGGAGAGACAATCTAAGGATTATAGGGCTTCCTGAAAGCCATGATGAAAATAAGAACCTGGACACTATATTCCAGGAAATCATAAAAGAAAACTGCCCTGATATTTTACACCCAGAAGGCAAAATACTCCTTGAAACAATCCACCGATCACCTCCTGAAAGAAACCCAAAAATTAAGTCCCCCAGAAATATCGTGGCTAAATTCCAGAACTATCATACCAAGGAAAAGATATTACAAGAAGCCAGAAAGAAACAATTTAAATATCGGGGAGCTACAATTAGGATCACACAGGACCTAGCAGCTTCTACTTTGAAGGATCGAAGGGCCTGGAATCAGATATTCCGAAGGGCAAAGGAACTTGGATTACAGCCAAGAATAAGTTACCCAGCTAGAATGAGCATTATCTTCCAGGGAAGAAGATGGTCTTTCAATGATATAGGAGAATTTCACCTATTTCTACTGAAAAGACCAGAACTGAACAAAAAATTTGATCTACAAACACAGAACACAAGAGAAACATAAAAAGGTAACAAGAAAAAATAACTCTTGAGAACCATATTTATGTTATAGATACTTATAGAATGAGGGTTGATTTTATGAATTGATTATTACATTATGATTATGATATGATTACTGTGATTTTATGATTATTATCATATGATTACTGTGATTTTATGATTATTATGATATGTTTATTGTGATTTTATGAATCTTATGATATGATAAACTGAAAAAGAAATTAGAGGTAGAAAAGGGATAACACTGGAAGAAGAGGAAAAGGAGGTAAAATAAGGGAAATTACATCACATGTAGAGGCAAAGAAAACCTATAATGATTGAGGGGAGAAAAGGGAGGGGAATGAGAATTGGGTTAATCTCCATCTCATCAGATTTGGCTCAGAGGGAATAATAGACGTACTTATAAGGAAAC
>JAJPUD010028773.1:0-14418 GCA_023553655.1 Myrmecobius fasciatus
TGTTCCTTGGTGCTATAGTCCTGAAATTTAGCCACGATATTCCTTGGGATTTTAATTTTGGGGTCTCTTTCAGGAGGTGATCGGTGAATTCTTTCAATGGTGATTTTGCCCTTTGATTCTACAATCTCAGGGCAGTTTTCTTTCAGGATTTCCTGGAAGATAGTGTTTAGATTCTTTTTTTCATCATGGCTTTCAGGAAGTCCAATAATCCTTAGATTGTCTCTCCTAGATCCATTTTCCAAGTCAGTTGTTTTTCCTAGGAGATATTTCATATTTTCTTCTAATTTTTCATTTTTTTGTTTTTGTTTGACTGATTCTTGAAGTCTTATTGAGTCATTCACTTGCATTTGTTCAATTCTTATTTTTAAAGTGTTGTTTTCTTCAGTTACCTTTTTAAGCTCCATTTGTAACTGGCCAATTGAATTTTTTTGTTCATTGCACTCTTTTTCCACTTCACTAATTTTATTTTTCAATAGATTGGTGTCTTTTTCGTATCTCTTTTGCAGGGCATCATATCCTTCTTGCAAGATATTGTATCCTTCCTTCTTGCACTAATTTCAATTTATTTTCCCATTTATCCTCCAGCTCTTTTATTAGGTTCTTTAAGCAATCTTCCAGAAAGGCCTTTTGAAACGGGGACCAGTGATGGTCCTTGCTGATTTCCTCTGGAGTTATGTCTAAAGGAACCTCTGAATCTGGGGTCTTCTCCTCCTCCTCTTTATAAAAGCTGTCTATGGTGAGAGCTCTATTTTGCCTCTTCATTTTTTTTTTAGACAGTGTGAATATCTCTTTAAGGTAGGGGAAAAAAATGGCGGCTGAAACGGCCGGCTGAAGATTTTGCCCTGAGGTGCTTCAGGGGAATTAATTTAAGGTGCTGGGCCGGTGGGGGCTAGGACTAAGTCCGAATTACTCCTTAAACAAGGCAAGTTTGCCAGAACACCTACCCCCAATCAGGGCAGAGTGTCCCGAGTGCCTCAGATAAACTCCAGGTGTTTGGAATTTGGAGTTTGGAGTTTTTTGCCAGTCTGAGCTGAGCTGAGCTGAGTCCCACCCTCACTTCCGGCCTCCACCAGAGTTCTCTGACACCGGAGTCCTCTGTTTATCCCTCTGTCCGAGCTAGACAAACCTGATGTGAAGTTTTTCAGAGATATCTGCAAGCAGTATCCAAATATTTCCTGATTCGTTGACTTGAAGATCAGTTCAGAGGCTTATTTTATTGTTGATTTGAGAGAAGTTCAGAGGAGGACGCAGAGAGTCACCTTTTCACTCCGCCATCTTGGCTCCGCCCCCACTCTCCATTCATATTTTAAAAAAATCATATATAGGATTTTATGTTTATTCCTATTAAATCCCTCTTATTAAACTCAATATATTATTCCACCTAGTTCAGATTTTTTTGGATCCAAATCCTGTCTTCCAGTCAATCAACCAGAATTTCTTAAGTCTTATATGTGTGAGGCACAGTGCTAATCATTAGGGATACAAACTAAAACCAGGACAGATCCTGGTCTTTAGTAGTTTACTTTCTAAAAGGGAAGAGACAATGAATATAAATAGTTAGCTATTAGAAATATACAGAGTATATGGAAGGTACAATCTCTCTACTTTATGTCACTTATGAATTTGAAAAGCATGCTATCCTTGTCTTTTCTATTTCTGTCAAGGACACTGCTGTCCTTTCAGTAACTAAATTTACAAATTTAGAGTCATACTCTCTTCTCGTGTCCAATCAGTTGCCACAAGTCTTGTCAACTTTACCACCCCAATATCATCTTTTCTCTTTTCACATCCACTATCTTAATTCAAGTCCTTATCAACTCTCACCACCTGGACTTTTGCAAGAGTCTCTTAATTGGTCTCCCTTCTCCAATCTTTCCTCCTCATGGCTGCCAAACTTAAATTTCTATCTTTTTCTTTTTTATTAAAGCTTTTTATTTTTCAAAACATATGTATGGACCATGCTTCAACATTAACCCTTGCAAAACCCTGTGTCCAATCCCCCCCCCCAACCTTCTGCCATGCCCTCCCCTCGATGGCAAGTAGTCCAATATATGTTAAACATTGTAGAAATATGTTAAATCCAGTATGTGTATATGTATTTATACAATTATCATGCTGAACAAGAAAAAAAAGAGAAGCAAAATAAAATGCAAGCAAACAACAAAAAGAGTGAAAATGCTATCTTGGGAACCACACTCAGTTCCCACAGGCCTCTCTCTGAATGTAGATGACTTTCTTCATCACTGAATAATTGGAACTGATCTGAATCATCTCATTGTTGAAGAGAACCATGTCCATCAGACTTGATTATTGTATAATCTTGTTGTTGCCATGTATAATGATCTCCTGGTTCTGCTCATTTCACTCAGCATCAGTTCATGTAGGTCTCTCCAGGCCTCTCTGAAATCATCCTGCTGGTCATTTCTTATAGAACGATAATATTCCATAACATTCATATACCATAATTTATTGAGCTATTCTCCAACTGATGAGCATCCATTCAGTTTCCAGTTTCTGGCCACTACAAAAAAGGCTACCACAAACATTTTTGCACATGTGGGTCCCTTTCCATCCTTTAAGATCTCTTGGGATATAGGCCTTATAGAAACACTGCTGGGTCAAAGGGTATGCACACAAACTTAAATTTCTATAGCAAGTTAATAATAAACAAATGCTATGCTTAAGATTTCAGATGCTCCCAAATTGCTTCTAGAATAAAGCTCAGATCCCTTTGGCTGATAACTAATGTTCATTAAAACTTCTGCCCTACCCTTCTAACCTTATTATTCCAAGCAACCAACATTATTTGCTTTCACCTATTCTATATTTCACATATAACATTCACTCTCTGATCTCAATGATCCACTCCTAATCTCTGTATCTTCAAATCCCTATTGTTATTGTTCAGTCATTCAGCCATGTTCAATTCCATGTGACTCTATGGATTTTTGTCTATGGAGTTTTTTTCACAAAGATACTAAAGTATTTGCCATTTTTTTCCTCTAGTGCATTTTTTTTTAAAATGGGAAACTGAGGTGAATGGATTAAGTGACTTGCTCAGGATCACATAACTTTGCTGGATTTTAACTTAGATCCGGGCCCAGTGCTCTATGCAGTGTCCCACCTAGCTGACAATCTCTCCAAATCTCTAATTTCCTCTAAAGTTCAATTACTGTCATTTTCTGTACAAGGTCATTTCTAATCGATTCTTCTCATCTCCAATAAGTGCCTATTTTTTATATTTTCTTTACATGTACAAGTTGTGTGCTGTAGGTTCATGAGTGTAAAGACAGTTTCATTTTCATTTCCTATCTGAAACACCTAAGCATAGTGCCTGGCACATGAAAAATGAACAGAAGCTTCATAGTATATATAATATAGATCACCCTGAGTTTGGAATCAAAGGATCAAAATTCCAATCCTCTGTCACTTATTACCTGAAAGATTTTATGCAAATTCATTTACATCCTCTGGGCTGCAGGGGGGTTGTTTTTTTTTTTTTTTCTTTCAATCAGCAAGGTTTGAACTAGGTGCCCTGCAAAGTCCCTTCTACCTCTAATTCTATGATTCTTCATTTAATGAACACTTGCTCAATTACTGAAGTGATTGATAAAACTGATGGACAAAACAGGGCCAGGGCCTTGTGATCTTGCCTTAACAACTAAATCAAGATTCCATATTGCAGACTTACAATAAGTTGAGACCTGATGAAATCTGCAAAGCCCTCCTGAATTATTCTGGTTTATTGTTGGGGATATTGGCTCTCATTTCAATTTCCAAAGTGATGTCAAGCATTTAGAAAGAGTAGCCTCCTTTTCTGTATTTTTAAAAGTCTAATGTTTTTTCAGCAGATGCCACATAAAATCAATTATTTTATCAACATATTAACCCTTGAAAGAATCCATCATCAGAGTCATAGAAAGGCCTTCAATATAGCAAGTAGGGTCACTGAAAGATGTCAGCAAAATCAATACAGAATCTGATAGCTTTATTTCTTCATGTTGATAAAGAGCACTCAGGCTGCTTGTGTCTCATTTTTCTAGGGCTTTATGAATTAAAAGAAAAATGAAAGAAACAAAACAAAACACTTTTTAGCGATAGCTGGGATATGAACCTCCCACAAGGGAAGTCACAAACTATCAAAGAGAGAAAGTGCCTTAGAGAACATTTTGCAGATGAGGAACCAGAGGAGCAAGAGGGTCAGTGACCTGCCTTATGAATATGGAAATCAAGATCCAAGACATTCAGTAACTTACCCTTAGTCACACAATTAGTGAATGGCCAGGCCCTTTAATTTAAACCCAGATTTTCTGACCCTTTGACACCTGAAGTTCTATCCTTAGACAACACTGTCTATTCCAAATAAGACAATCACAGGATCTTCAAAAAGAAATAAGGTATGTTTTGTATTTTTGGCATTTTGTTGTAGACATTTCTAAAAGTAAAATTTGTGATATACTAGCATTTCATTAATTTTTTATATAATCACAATGACTCCAAGATACATCAATAATTTAAAAAACAGAATTGAATTGGTAATCCTACAGGAAACTATTAAAGCTAAAGAAATTAGAATTAGAGTTTAGTTGGAGCCTGAAACCTATGGCTGCAGCATTCCATGTATTAGGATTCAAGAAATCAATTTCTTAATTAGACAATTTAGAGCATGAACTTTAGAAATTTGATATTAATTACCAAAATGAACACAAATAGCTGGTAGGCATCAGTTCTTTTTCACATGAATCTTAGACAACATCAAAACAATAGGCTAGGTAAGCTAAATTATTCAAACTCCAAGTCAATTCAATATTCTTAAAAAAAAATCCATTGGTCCTAATATAGTCTGAATTTGCTATTTGATTGAATTTTTGTTCAATTCCACTCTAATAGTTTCTCTAGTTTCTTGTGAAATAACAACTTAAACATCAACCTTTGTTCAAAAAACCTCTATTCATCTTAAAATGTTCAAAATGAATTATGCTATGCATAATATATACTGTAGTGTTCTAATTGTGTTAAATATGAAAGCTTAGTGTTATAATGAAATAATAGAGTATTGGGCCATATGTCAGAAAGACCTAGATTTAAATATAATCTCAGGCATTTGCTAGTTTAGCAATCCTGGACCAGTCACTTAATCTCTGTCTGCTTCAGTTTCCTCATCTGTAAAATGAGGATAAGAGAACCTAGCTTTCAGAGTTGTTTTTAAGAATCAAAGGAGATAATATTTGTAAAGTATTTTGCAAACCTTAAAGTGCCAGAGTGCCAACTATTATTATTATTATATTTTAGGAAATTAATTTGAACTTTGTTATTGAGTCATTTTTCACCTGTGTCCAACTCTTTATAACTCCATTGTTTTCTGGGGCAGGCACATACTGGAGTGGTTTTCCATTTCATTCTCCAGCACATTTAGAAAACTGAGAGAAAGAGTTAAGTGACTTGCTAGGGTCACACAGCTCATAAGTACCTTGGGCCAGGTTTGAACTCAGAAAGATGAATCTGTTTGACTACAAGTCCAGCATTCTATCCACTGTGACACCTAGTTACCTCATTGTTGTCTTTAGAGTAAATATCAAGTAGATCCAATTCAAATAAACAAATATCTCAGGAAATACTTTCAGTCATGTAGCATGTTACAATAGTGGCAAACATAACCTCTCTATCTTGGGAAGCCAGTCAGTCAGCTCAACAACCATTTCTTAAATACTATGGGACAGGTGCTAGGCTAAAGCTGGTGAGCCAGTGAAAAGCAAAGATATGGTTCTTGTCCTTAGGGAGCTTATATTCTAAAGATGCAAATGACATACAAATAACAATGCATGTGCAGGACATAAACAGTGAAATGGAAGATTTTCTCAGAAAGTTGAAATGCTTTTTTGCTAGCTTTCTTCAACTGGCCCTCCTGAAAAAAAATGACATTTTAAAATACAAGAAAATAACCCAGTATATAAATATTTTAGAACAGAGGAAAAAGAAACTTAATATTATTGTAAAATTCTAGTTGTGTATAAAAACTATATTTCATTTTGGATTTGCCTTTCATACAATAAAGTGAAAATATGTGGTACTTTAGTAGTATGAAAACAGTTTCAATCTTTTTTCCCTCTTTCATGAAAAAGAGAATTTGCTTTAATCAAAAAGTTTCTGTAATCCAAATGGCCAAAACAATTTGTGTACACAGACAGAGACACAAAGAATGTATTAGAGCTTCAGAATATGTCAGGGCTAGCATTAATTATTCATAGGAAGCACATCTGGTTTCTTTTTCCACTTGCTAACATCATTTAGACAAGAAAGAGGGGGTGGTGGCAGTTTACTATTACAGTCTTCTAGGGATTGAGCTACTTGACCAGGAAATTGCAAATGTGCCTTTTCGACATTTTCATTGGAGGATGATCATGGAAGAAAATTATACATACAAACTCAGGAGGAGTGAGAAAGCTGCGCTCATATTATTGCTGCTTCTTTGCTTTAGGCATTGACTTTGCTGTAGAAAAGCTTGTGAAGCATTTATATTGCTCAATGTATTGCCAAATATTGTGCATCTAAACTCATGGGTTCAAGCAGACAACTGGCCTTCATAATCCTGTCTCCTATTGATTTGGAATACAGTTAAGTTGCATAAACATATTTACAAATACATGAATGAATATGTGATCACATGGGAACAGCTATATTATGCAATAAATAGGAGTACTGAGTTTAGAATCAGGAAGACCTAAATTCAAATCCAGCCTGCCCATCATTTGGGGAATTGCTAAAAAAAAAAAGTTATGGCATATGAATTATTATGGAATATTACTGTTTTATAAGAAACGATCAGTAGGATTATTTCAGAAAAACCTGGAGAGACTTACATGAACTGATACTAAATGAAGTGAATAGAACCCAAGAAAACATCATACATAGTAACAACAAGATTACATGATGGTCAGTTCTGATGGATGTGGCTCTTTTCAACGAGATGATTCAGGCCAATTCTAGTAGACTTGTGATGAGGAGAGCCATCTGCATCAAAAAAAAGGATCATGGGGACTGAATGTGGATCACAACATAACATTTTCACCTTTTTAAAACTTTTGTTTGCTTGCTTTTTTCCTTTCTTTCTCTTTTTCCCCACTTTTAGATCTAATTTTCCTTGTGCAGCATAATAAATATGAAAATATGAATAGAAGAATTTTACATGCTTAACATATATTATATTACTTGCTGTCTAGGGGAGGGGAGTGGAGGAAGGGAAAGAGAAAAATTTGGAACTCAAGGTTTTGCAAGGGTGAATATTGAAATTTCTTTGCATTTTTTTTGAAAATAAAAAGCTATAATATATTAAAAAAATTCAAATCCATTCTCAGGTGAGCTATGTGATATTAAGTAAGTCACTTAATGTCTATTTGTTAAGCTCTCATTTTCCTTAATTGTAAAATGGAGATAAAAACAGTATGTGATTCACAGAGATACTGTGCAAATAAAAGGCTTAGGAAAATGCTTGACACAGTAGTTGTCATAAAATATGATAATAGTACTGCTTCAATAAATATACTTAAAATTCATATATGGTACAATGGAAAGAATATTATATTCAGAATTAGACAATCTACATTCACATTCTATCTCTACTTACTATGTGAATTTGAGTAAGTCACTTATGAGCCTCAGTTTCATTATCTATAAAAATTAAAGGTTGTATAGTTAGCCTCTGAGATCTCTCCCATTTCTAGATTTTAGATCCTCTGGTCCTATGCCTACTTTGGCCCAAAAAGTTTTTTGTCACCCTATCAGATTTTTGCACTTATCTCTTATAAGTCCTCAAATCCTCCTTAAACAAGACTGTGCTAGGAGCCTTTCTTTAGTTTTTTTTAAACATTCTTTAATTACTGTGCAACCCCAAAATTGTCCATCTGCCATTCATTATTCTTCCTATATAATTGAGCCACCACTTTTCCAAACCCAAATGTCTATAATTATATAATATACAATTATATAATGTCTATAAAATATGTCTGTAACGATGTCCATAATTATGTCTACAATATAATAATAATATAATTCAAATTATAATAATACACATATACAGTGTCTATAATTATATTTATAATGAGAGAAAATATGATGTACAGGATAGAGATCTTATCTCATAATTAGAAAAACTTGAGTTTAAATCCCACAGATGACACATATAGGTTCTGTGATACTGGTAAATCCGCTGACTCTTTGCATTCCTAACAACTTGCAAAGATTATTATATGTAGAACATTGAGCATTCATCATTGATAGAAAGGGATTCTTCATCAAAGGTCACTTGCAACAGAAAAATAAAAGAATTGAATAAAGGAAAATACCTTATGTCAATTCTTGCATATAAGTCATCACTAGAAATTGCTGCCATCTTTTTGTATTCATTTGGTATGTTTCTACTTTCCACACATTCTTCAGAGACTGTGGTGTAGCATGATTTTTAGTCACACAGCACAGTGAATGTAAATAGCAATTATTTCTGTTCTGTCCAGAAACACTGAAGGTCTTGCTCTCCTAAACTGATTTTTTTATTAGGTAAAATACACTATTTTTGTCTCAATACTTTTGTTTAACTTTAAAAAATATTTTAAAATAGAACAAACAAAATAGAAAAAGAAAAAAAATAGAAAAGGAAAAAAACCAGAAAAACAAAAAAATTGCCATGTGCACAGAAGAACATAAGAGAAAATTCAAAATGTGAGAAAATGAATTTACATTTCAAGAAAGCCTATATAATAAATACACATTGTGTTCAGAGCTGTCTATCCTTCTTTTGCTTTCTTCTAGGTTTTCTTTTGTTTTCTGATATGTGCTTTTTAATCTTTATTCTTTTTTCTCCTCTCCTCTGCCACAAACTCCCCTAAGGAAGACTTAATAAAACAAATATATTTATATACACACAAACATATAAATTTGCATATACACACATACATATACATGGATATTTATAATCATATATACATATATACACATATATATTTTATACATCTATCTAAGGTCATACTATACTTATTTCTCCTGTTTCTCTGAAGGTGGATAACATTATCCTTCATAAGTGCAGGCCTTGCCATACTTTTCTAAATCTATCAACTCATCATTTCTTATACCACAATATTTCAACCTTATGCTATCTAGTTATTTCAAATAGTCTGCTAGGTTTTGTGGCTCCTCCATATTTGAACTGATTTTTAAAAATGTTTTTCTTCTTTGTAAAATTTCCTCCTTTATCTGGAAGTTTTGGGATTTGACAATGATGTTCCTATAAGTTTTTCCTGTACAATCTCCTTCAGATGGTGATTAGTAGCTTTTTTCTATTTCTACTATTCCCTTTTGTTTTAACACATCAAGATAATTTTACTTAATTATCTGTTGCATCATTTTATCAAGATTCTTTGTTTTTTGATTGCAGCTTTCAGGTAGTTCAATTATTCATATTTTCTTTTCTTGACCTTTTCTCCAGATAAATTATTTTTCTTATGAGATACTTCACATTTTCTTCTACTTTTTCATTCTTTAAATTTTGTTTTATTTTTTTCTTGTTCTCATAACTTCACTGCTTTCCCCTTGCCCAATTCTGGCTTCAAAGGAGTCATTTTATTCCTTAAAACTGAATTTCCTTTTCTAGTTAGGTGACTTTGCTTTCAAAATCTTCCTGTTTTTCTTTTTTTTTAATCTTTTTTTTTCCTTTTTTTTAATTTGAAGTTTTTCCACAATCAGTTTATCAGTTTCCTCTGATTCTGAGTTCTACTGTGATTTCTTTTTGGGCAGGTGACCATTTAGCATTACTCTTTTGAATAGGAGAGGCTTTTTTTTTTACTTCCATGTTCTCCTTGGAAGATGAACCTTGATTTTCCTTATTCCGATAATAACTTTGTATGGTAGAGTTCTTTCTCCTTTGCCTGATTTTTAAATAAGAGCATGTTGGTGCAATTGCCTCTATTTCTGATGTGGGGAGATACCCAGTGACTCTGGCCTCAGGTCTTCCTTCAGTCCTCCCCATTGGCCTGGACACTTGAAACCAAACACTCTCCCCTCCTGTAAGTGGCCCCAGTCAGCTTTGTCTCTGTCTCACTCTTCTGCACTCACTAGCATTTGTTGATTCCTTCTTGCCAAGAGCAGCATCTCTACAGCACAGCTGAGTTTGGTGTCCTTTATCAGCTGAAGTTCCTGCAATCTTTCCTGGCTCAGACATTCTACTCTCCACATAGCCTAGCAGGTCAAGTTTCTGTGGCTGGGGTGGAGGCTATATCCCAACCCAGGGCTCTCTTGCTTGCTGTTTCAGTACCTCCTGGTATTTTTTCTGATTGTCCCAGGAGGACCACTCTTTTGCTCCAGTTCTTATTTGTTTGTAACTGCTTTACATTCATTCAGAGGTATACTTTCGTCTTGTTTGCGGGGAAAATCTGGAAAGCTTGGACCTTTCTGACCGACTCTGCATCTTCCCAGAATCTTCTCTTGACTCAATTCTGAATTAGGCTTGATCATAAATGGATGTTGCCTCAGTCAAACTGAGACCAGTTAAAACCTTAGCTTTAAAAGTCCAAGAACTCCCACTGCATTTGGGGTCCTTTCTGTTTGTCCTGATTATGTTTTGCCACTGGGCCCAGATGGCTCTGTAGGAGAAAGTAAGGCTGGTGACTTTGTATAAGCCTCCCTCACTTAAATCCAGTTCACTTGCATTATAAGCCGACAACATCTTCCTGATGTCATGATCCTCTTCAAGAATGAAGGACAATGGGGCAGCTAGGTGGCACAGTGGATAGAGCACCAGCCCTGAAGTCAGGAGGACCTGAGTTCAAATCTGGTCTCAGACACGTAACAGCTGTGTGACCCTGGGCAAGTCACTTAACCTCAATTGCCTCAGCAAAAAAAAAAAAAAAAAAAAAAGAATGAAGGACAAATAATAACAAGAAAAACAACAAACATCGCATTAAAATGAAAGTTAGGAACTTTAGATGTATGTGTATGTGTCTGTGAAGGAGCCATCTGAGATGATTAGAAATGAAACACAATTTCCCAAATCTATCTAAGCTCTTTACCTTCTTCCTATTTACTTCTGATCTCACTAAAGCCGTCTGAATTATTAACAAAAATAACTATAATACAGAATAGCAGGTATTTACATAAGGAAGATGCAAATAAAGTGTTGTGGGAGTTATAAAAATTCCTAGAAGTATTTGACAGAGTTAGTTTTTAAAAGATAAGTTAAAATTCAATAGTTTTATATTCATGGAGGAGTCAATAAAAAGAAGGAGGTTTTCAGGCATGGGAGACAATGTAATATAGAGTGATGCTTCATCTAATTTACAGAATGGGAATACCATCTGTGTTCATTCCTTAGAAGCAAATATTGAAGCAAAGGGAAAACCACCTATGCCTAGTTTTTATTAAACAGTTTTGTTTTAAATGTGTGATTCTTTAATGATCTCAAAGGTAATGGCTAAGGTATAAATGCGGATCTATCTAAAGAAGTATATCTGAATATATACTGTCAAGACAGTTCTTTAAAAAAGCTATAAATTGCAAAATTCCTCCATATTATTGTAAATTAAAATGTCATGCTATTATATGAATTAGATACTCTTCTCAATACAATATAGATAATATCAAGATCATTTTGTATTTGGAAGTATTCATTACTATTAATTACCTGGTATCACCATAGTAACATAATGTATTACCATGTATTGACTGACCAATTATTCACTTATGGTTGGGGTAATTACCAAGAAAACAAGTCCATAAGATACAAATGATTTGCTCACTTCCTCTTCCCAACCCATTCATAAATCACTGCTTGGAATGAGTAGAAGTTTTCCCACTATGTTGCTATAGCTAGTAGATGTGGTATTTTCAAAGATTTGAATACTTCAGACACAGAAATATGTCTTTCAATGGAGTTGGCTGTATCATACTGAATGATAGAATTTTTGAGCTGGAAGGAACTTTTGAGGTTGCACTGACATAATCTAACTCTGCAAAGATGAATATAGGTATTCTATATGACATTGGGAGAAGGCACATAACTGAAACATCCAGCAATGAGGTAGTACAAAATCATCTTAATAGCTTCCTATTCAGGATGGACATTTTGAAGGAAATAAAGTGATAATTTCAGGCATCTAGGTGAGAAGATATTTTAACTTTAGGTCTCTAAAGTTCAGTTTGGCATTACAAAAAGTCAAAACTAAGACTTGGTTCTACGAAAAAACCAACAAAATAGATAAGCCTTTAGTTAATTTGATAAGAAAAAGGAAAGAGGAAAATCAAATTGTTAGTCTCAAGATTGATAAGGGAGAACTTTCCTCCAATGAAGAGGAAATTAGAGCAATAATTAGGAGTTACTTTGCCCAACTTTATGCCAGTAAGTTTGATAATCTAAATGAAATGGAGGAATATCTACAAAAATATAGATTGCTCAGGTTAACAGAAGAGGATATAAACTATTTAAATAGCCCCATATTAGAAAAAGAAATAGAACAAGCTATTAACCAACTCCCTAAGAAAAAATCTCCAGGGCCAGATGGATTTACATGTGAATTCTACCAAACATTCAAAGAACAATTAATTCCAATACTACACAAACTATTTGAGAAAATATGGGCAGAAGGTATACTGCCAATTCCTTCTATGAGACCGATATGGTGTTGATAGCTAAACTAGGTAGGGTGAAAACAGAGAAAGAAAACTATAGACCAATTTTCCTAATGAATATTGATGCAAAAATTTTAAATAAGATATTAGCAATGAGATTACAGAAAGTCATCCCCAGGATAGTACACTATGACCAAGTAGGATTTATACCAGGGATGCAGGGCTTATTCAATATTAGGAAAACTATCAGCATAATTAATTATATTAATAAGCAAATTAACAAAAACCATATGATTATCTCAATAGATGCAGAAAAATCATTCGATAAAATCCAACACCCTTTCCTATTAAAAACACTGGAGAGTATAGGAATAAATGGGCTTTTCCTTAAAATGATCAGTAGCATCTATTTAAAACCATCAGCAAGCATCATATGTAATGGAGGCAAACTAAAACCATTCCCAATAAGATTGGGAGTGAAACAAGGTTGCCCATTGTCACCATTACTATTTAATATTGTATTAGAAATGTTAGCTTTAGCAATAAGAGAAGAAAAAGAGATAAAAGGAATCAGAGTAGGTAATGAAGAAACCAAATTATCGCTCTTTGCAGATGACATGAGGGTATACTTAAGAGAACCCTAGAGACTCAACTAAAAAACTACTAGAAACAATTCACAACTTTAGCAAAGTTGCAGGATTCAAAATCAATCCACATAAATCATCAGCATTTTTATATATTACCAACAAAATTCAGCAGCAAGAGATACAAAAAGAAATTCCATTCCAAATAACGGATGATAGGATAAAATATTTGGGAATCTATCTGCCAAGGAAAAGTGAGAAATTATATGAACTAAACTACAAAACACTTTCCACACAAATAAAATCAGACCTAATCAATTGGAAAAACATTAAGTGCTCATGGGTAGGCAGAGCAAACATAATAAAAATGACAATACTACCCAAACTAATCTACTTATTTAGTGCCATACCAATCAAACTCCCAAGAAATTATTTTACAGATCTAGAAAAAATAGTAGCAAGTTCATTTGGAAGAATAAAAGGTCAAGGATTTCAAGGGGATTAATGAAAAAAAAGGCAGATGAAGGTGGCCTTGCTGTACCAGATCTAAAACTATATTATAAAGCAGCGGTCATCAAAACCGTTTGGTAATGGCTAAGAAATAGAGCAGTCGATCAGTGGCACAACATAGGTTATCAGGACAACCTACGCAATAACCTTGAAAATCTAGTGTTCGATAAACCCAAAGACCCCCCTTTTGGGATAAATATTCACTATTCGGCAAAAACTGCTGGAAAAATTGGAAACTAGTGTGGAAGAAATTAGGGCTTGACAAATACCTAACAACACATACCAAGGTCAGATCTAAATGGGTTCATGATCTCGATATAAAGAGTGATTTTGGGGGGCGGAGCCAAGAGGGGGCTGAGCCAAGATGGCGCAGTGAAAAGGTGACTTTCTGCCTCTCCTTCGATCTTCTCTCAAATCAACAATAAAATAAGCCTCCGAACTGATCTTCAAGTCAACGAACTCAGAAATATTTGGGCACAGCTCTCTGGATAACTTCATATCAGGTTAGTCGGACTCGGACAGAGAGATAAATAGACTACAACTGTGCAGGCCGGAAGTGAGGGTGGGACTCAGCTCAGCTCATTGTGGAAGAAATTCCAAAATCCAAACTCCAAATTCCAAACTCCTGGAGTTTATCTGAGGCACTCGGGACACTCTGCCCTGATTGGGGGCAGGTGTTCTGGAAGACTTGCCTTGTTTAAGGAGTAATTCG
>JAJPUD010028774.1:0-14417 GCA_023553655.1 Myrmecobius fasciatus
AAAAAAAAACCTTGAAGTTTACATTACTTATTACTTACAAATTATTCAGTGTTTATGGTCTTTAGTATTACCTTTACTTTTTATTTTAACAGATTTGTCATACTATATGTTCAATGAATATGATTATACAATGATAGCTTAGGTAAATGCTTTTGGTATATAAGCCAATTATTGTTATTGATTTAATTCTTTTTATGTCAAAATAACTACATCATTATGTATTGATAAGTTGTCCAAGTATTATTGATTTGATTAATTTAGGGTCCTCAGTCAATGGTTAGGCTAAAGCAATGTCTAAATTTCTCTCTTTAGAGTTTGAGTCTTATTATTTAAAATGCACAACTTTTTGTTCTTGAATAAAGTACTTTTGTATGATCCCAATGACCAATTTTTTCCAGAGACTATCTGGAAAATCTATCTGGACTATCATTCTACAGTAATAGAAATTTATCAAAATATAAGCAAAAATATAGAAAATTCTCATTCTGACAAAATTAATCCTGAAATAATTAAAATTATATTTTGGTGGTATACTAGAATCTAGTAAGGGAAATCACCTATTTTTTTTTGTTCCCATTGTTAAGATGATTTTTAAAAGAGAATTTCTAGAAAAAAAATAAGCAATATAGTGTTTGAGAAAAGTTTCTGTTGCTAGTACTTTTCCACATAATTGGATACAAAATTCCATTTCAGGGCCACCAGCAGAGTGTAGTGAAGTAATAGGGGAAAGTAACAACAACAACAAAATATCAGTCAAAGGTCAGAAGACCTGGGTTCAAATCCTGCCTCTGTCCTTTATTACTTAAGGGGTCTTGGGCAAGCCATTCTCTTTCTGTGGGTATCAAAACTGCAAAATGATAGAATAGGTAAGATCATCTCTAAGATTCTTTCCAACTCTTAAGTGCTGTGAATAATTTCATATTAAAACTTCTTTCCCCTCCATCACATCTGGTTTTTGAGTGCTATGACCCATATTTTAATGGAGCCACACTTTCATAGAATTTATTAAAAATATAAACAGGTATGTTCTTTTTCTACATTTGTCAAAATAAAACTGGCATTTTACTACTATGGCTGTTAGCATTATGAATCCCTCTTACACAATGATCACATTTTAAATTCCCAAACATTATTATTCAGCTTACATGGTAGTTAAAGAATAGACATTTGCAGTGGTATCTATGTACCATAATTTCACATGCAAGATAGGTCTAAGTAAGATTTTCTCTTCATCCTTTCATGAATGAAAATAAAATGCATTAATCTCTTTCCTACCTTATTTAGAGATTTAAATAAAATCTGTGCTGACAGGGATCCAGTGGCATAAATAGCTTTCCTGGAGAGGGCTTTTCTTGTTCAGTCCATGAAGTTGCTTCTTGACTGTTTATTTGAAGGGTGCTTTGCAGCATATACCTCCTGACAAGGCTCACTGTTCTCAGTGAACATTCCAGCAGTGGTTCATCATGGTCGACAAGTGCATTAGATTGTAGGATGGAAACAATTCAGCTTCCTGTTACTATGTGCAACACATGGCTTCCTATGTTTTTCCCCCTTCAAATAGTCTCTGTGTCAAGAGTTTCTTTTGTATAGTTTAATGCCTTAATGGAAGTTGCCCTCTTTGAAATTCTTGTATCCTCTTCTGTGTAGTGTCAGAGATAGTGATTTCAGATCCACATGAAGAAAACCATTCATGATGTTAAGACCTATATAATAATAGGTTTTTCAGGCATTTGCCCCCCCCCAAATTCTCTTCCAGTATAAAGTTACCCAAGTATAAACTCTGTTGAGTAGCTATATCCTGAGGTCTGCATACCTGTAGTGAAATAGCTATTTCCAGTTTTTGCTTTTTTGTAATTTTTCACAATTTCTGATGGAGTATTTCTTCTTTTTACACAAGCATAGATTTTCTTTATTTGAGACAAGAAAGAAAAAAAAAATTAGATGTTCTTCTGGAGAAATAAAAAAGAGAACAAGCTATATTTCCTCAAAATATGTCTTCTAAAAAAATCCTGGGTCAGTTAATTAACCTGTGAAAATAAACAAAGCTTAGTGAACCATTGATAATATTGTTTACTGACATAATGAAAGATTTTTAAGGGTTAAGCTAATTCTGTTATTTACATAACCAATAGATCTCTTGGCCTAGTATCTGGCAGAAAGCAACTGAAATTAGATTTTTCATTTGCTTTTCTAAAATAATAGTAACTGAAGTTAGGGTCAATCAATATTCCATAAAAATATTTTATTTTGGTAAATACAAACCAATGTTTCTTTATATAACAAAGCCTCACCTCATGTTTAGCTTTCTACTATCCAAATTTTAAAAGTCTAAAGGCATGCAGGCATAATTCTAAGTGTATGCTAAATATACAAGCAAATATATCATGAAACAAATATAACCTAAATAATATAAATTTATAGGTGTTTTATAAACCATTCATTTTTTTCCACCATAATTTTAACTATAACATATATTTGAAAAGTGTCTCTTTTAAAATTCTTATTTGCTTAGCACCAACTCTTTTTTTTTCCTTTAATTTTCCCACCTACATAATGTGAATTCCAAGTCCCTAGCTCATTAGAGGTGTTTGTGGGCCTTAATTGGCAGTCTGGAAACCCTAAGCAGGTCTTGGCCAAAAGGAAATATGAAAGTCAAAGGCTTAATTATTGTCTCAAATGAATATATCATTTTTTTGTCAGTACATTTCTAATAGTTTTAAAAATTTATATTTGAGACTAAAAGATCTTTTTATTAAATTTAGCACATTGTAATGATAGATACCAAATTTCATTAAAACATGATGCTGCATTTCTTCACTTTTTAAAACATATTCATTATAATAAATGCTCTTTTTCCAAAGAAAAGTCTGCCTGCTGAGATCAGTAATTCTAGTGATGGCATTATTTTGACCACTGACTAATAAGGCAGACTGTTCTTTTGTTTACTGTCTTTTGTGAAAGGTGTGTTCTGTTCAAGAAAGAGTATCTTTATGAAACAGAGATGCCTGACCCTAAAATTAAGGGCTGGAGTAGCAGTAATTTACTTTTCCCCATAGTCATTACATGACATCCAACAAGGAGAGCAGCTATTTCAGAATTCAAACCTTATAGAGAAGCAGTATATTAAAAATGAGCTGTTTGGTTTTGATTCTAAGCAAAAAAACAAACAAAAAACCAATCATGAATTACTTTCTTCTTAAATGCCATTGAATTTAATTTTATAAGAAACTCAGGTTGATTGGATAAATAGAATTGTTTTTTTTTCCCTCCAAAATTACAGGTATATTTAATTTAGGACTTAGGCTTGAACTGAGAATAGCAGTTTATAGGAGGTTATTAGAAACTGATTAAAAACAATAAAAAAACAGTAAATGAGAACTTGATGGAGTCAGCAAGTCAAACATTTCATATTTTCCAGAGCAATCTAAATAGAATTCTGAAACTGAGATAATGAAATCACTGGGTTAGCCTGAAAAAAAAATTATTGATGACCTATCCTCACTTTTGCTCCCCAAGTAGGCTTATCCAGAACATGCACGGTAGGATGTCGCCAATATCAATAACCATAGATAAAAGAGATCATCTTTCATTATTTGCCTAACTAGGAACAGAGTTGACTTGGAATCAAACTCTGCCTTGCATTCATTTGAACACTTTCTGTACAGAGAAAGAAAATCAGTTACTTTAGTTGGGAAAAGAAAAAGACCAATGTATTTACTTTGCCCTTTCACTTTTAAAACTGCTTCCTCCTGGCCCCATTTGATATGCAAACCTACATTTGCCACTAATACAATAGTGGTAATAATTTGGGATTAAATTAGGAATACTAAAGCTCATTAAATTCTTAGAACCAGTCTTTTTTTTTTCCTCCCTAAATTGCATCAAAACAAAGAGAAAAAAAAAAATAGAGGAGGAAAAAAAAAGCAGATCTCATCAGAGAAGAAAGACACAGTTTCAAATATGTGGATTAAGTTTATAACTTCCCTCTCATTCCTACCTCTTCCTTAAACTGAAAACAGTTCAATTCAGGATTTGATTGTATTTGATATCTTGAACTTCCCTTTTATATTTGAAACTATAGCTCAAAACAATACCTTTTGCATATCAAAGGATAAAGTGGTCTATCCACATAGAATCTGGGTATCCTGCTGCCAGGCTCCCTTTTCTTGAGCTCTCTCTAACATAGTCACTGACATAGAGTCATTATGGTTGAGTCTGCATGATGAAAAGAAAAATGACCCCTGCTGGTATAGACACTGTGGGCAGGTTTTCACAACATCAAATTCAGAGCCTTTTATGGATTCATGGTTTTGAAAGAGCCTATTAAATTTGAACAAAAAAGGATCGATCTTCTTTAAAAAAAAAAATGTTAACGGAGTAGCTTAGGGAAAAATAAATGGAAGTCTAGTTAAAGGAATATTTTATCTTTATTTTTAAAAATGTTCTGTCATCCAAACTTTATTGTAGCATTGAAATTATAACAAGGATAAAAGGTCCATCACTATGCCATCATGTATCTATCTTTGTAGTACCTTTGGAACAGTTATTTTCCTGTTTAATTATTTTTAATAAAATTTAATTATTCTTTTGGATATAGGAAACAATGAAATTTCTCTATATAAAAGCTTCATATACATACACAAAAAATTATGGAAGATATTTGAGAAAAACTAATGTAATTTAAGAAATTTTAACCAGCTAATATTTGTAAACAAGTCAGCAACTGCAGAAATTATATGTGTGTATGTGTATATATATGTACATATATACATGCATTTATCTATCTTTCTACATACACACACATATATACACACATGCACACACACACAGGATTAATATTTTGAAATATTGGCATTTGTGTTAAAACGAGGCCATAGCCTATATGAAGTTAGTGCCAACTTCCCTCATCCTTTTTTTTTTTTTAAACTATTTTTGATTTTAAATAGTCTGGTTTATTTTTCATTGGCTTTGATTACTTAAAATACTATTTGTTCCTATTTTCCTTTCAACTTCCATGCAAAATGTAAAGACTATGGGTCTTTCTTATTATGGTTTCCTTTTAATTATTTTTGGAAAATCTAAGATGGTAAACTATATATTTTTTCCATATTAAAGCCAAGAAGAAATTTACTTATAGAACTTCTAATTCAAATTACTTGCATTATTTTTGTGAATGCAGTCCAAGGTAAAAGAAAACAGGCTTGATAGAACTCACTTTGTTTTTATAAAATGTTCTTGGCAACCTGGCACATATGCAGAGGATTAGGAAAGTAATTTGTTTATGAAGCTTTCAATTGCAGTGAGAAAGCTTAACAAAATGATCAAAACCATGTATGCTAAGTTATTGCAGCACTAAATGGTATGTAAAACGAAGCAGATACATGGTTAATCTTAAAAATGGAGAACCTAAGGTTAGTTGATGGTGACAACAAAATGCTTTCTAAGCACCTTGTCTAGTAGTTAAATTTTCCACGATCATCAGATTTCAGGAAAGTTCCCATTCTTTTGTTTAATGCTAGGCAAGCAGAAGGACCTCTAACTCTTCTCTTGAGAGTCATGAAATCTAAAGGGTTTGCTGAGATGTAAAAGAAGCAAGTGTGCCTTTTTAGACCACTTTCTAGACAATTTTATACTCAAGATTTTTTCATTGGTTTTATGTATAATTGAATATAATAATTAAAATAATGCCATTTTCTCTTTTTACATCCTTGATTCTTTTCCTCATTAAAGTTGTGATGAATGAACTTGATCTTGCTTCATTTACTTTGGCTTGTAAAGTTAAATGGGGCATCCTTAAAACAAAACAAAACACCAACAATAAAAAACAAGAACAACAACAAAAAAAGCAAACTGGGATGTTACTTCCATCACAGTGTATTAGATTTAACCAGAAAGAAATGCTATCACAGCAAAAGTGGGCTGCAATTTCCTTTGGAATAAGTCAAACTGAGTAAGTTTGAGAGTTTATAAAAGTGACATATCTGTTAATTTTTTAAAGAGTTTTTGAGGAATACTTACTTCCATGTAATGCTAATTCTACTTCCATTTATATTAAATCACAAATATGCTCTTAGAATAAATTATATAGTTTATTGTATCAAATTTGATATATTTTTAGTTTCTGACACTTATTTTTACTAAGTTCCAAAATTAGAAAAAAAATGTACATTTTGTTTTCTTGTGTCACCGTGGTGTTGTTTAAAAAAAAAAAGGCAACAAGACTACACCAAATAATAACTGATAAAAAAGTGGTATGATTTAAAAATTGTGTTTAAATGTGGACTCAGCTTTTCTTCTTCAAGTTGCCAAGGTAACTTGCCCACATCTAAAGTAAAAAGAATAAAGAACAAAAGCTATCATTGTCTTATCAAGTGAGAGCAATTTATTTCAGCCTCCAATTTCAGTGGAGCAATACCTGGAAAGGGCTTTCATAAATTCCTGACACTTGTTTTGAAGTAGAGAAAGAGATTATGCATATGCAAAACAACTGAGGCTCTAGCTATCTTCCTAAATGTTTCATCCTTTCTATTTTTAAAAAAAAGATATTTGTAATTTCTTATCTGTAGAAAATAGCTTAATAGTGGCCACATTAACCAAAAAATATTTTATACATATACTAGAAAATGACTGTGCTATTAAGTTAGTTGATATGTCAAAATGTGTATTAAATTACACTATCTATATTCTGGAACTGTAAAATCTATTCTGAAATATAAACGCTTTTGATTATGGAATGGTAGTATTTTTAATTCAACCAGTCTTTGGGGAGTGGAGTGGGGTAAATTGTTGACTTTTAGAAATTTCCTGAAATGATGACACATTTTAAATTCCTATAAGATATTTTTGTTTATTCTCTGTAGAGAAAATACTTTTTTTCTGAACTGATATTTTTGTGAGTTTACTGTAGAGTTTTTGCCCACTGGGGGGTGGTACACTCTACAAGAAGCCTGCTTTTAGGAGCCACAAGTCAGATGTTTGCTGCTGCTGTCCAGTTTTTCTCTGCTTTAATTACAACAAAGCCTCCTGTTGAGAAGAACAGTGAATGCCTCAGGGGGCAAGAATGGGAGGTGGGGGGCACATACAAGGGGAAGAAATTTCAGCCTTTAAAAGATTTATTTAATTTTACTTTCTAAATTGATTTCATTTATTATGGTTTTCTAAAAATAACTGACAATTCATTCTAAATTAAACTGGTTTGAATTTCAGAAAATTAAAAAGATGTATTCAAAATAATCAATTAGCTCCAGTTCTATGATTGATCACATCCTTTGTTTTATAGGCCACCCACCATTATTTTTAAAGGAAGATTTTCTTATATATTGCTTAAATATTAAACAAAATTTAAAAAATAGAACATAGGCATTAGTATATTATGATGAATAATGTCTATTTAAAAGTGAGAACTTTTAAAGGTATTTGGCATATCATAAAATAAAAACTAAATTTAAAGCAAGTTCTTTGATAATCATCTTTCTAGGTTTTGAAATTGTTAAACATACTCTAATAAGGTGGGAAGGAGTTGGGTTGTTTGGCCTAGGGAAGTACAGAGAATTGCTCTAAGGTGAAGTTAAATATTTTTAACACTAGTAATTGTAGTTTTCATCTTGAGGGACCAAAGTGTTCCTCCATTAGAGCTCTATGTCCTAAGGCAGGAGGAGATGCTGAGCATAATTGGAGTTTCTGTTTGATTGGGTGATACAGTCTAGAGAAGAAACTGGGATAAAGATAATTAATAGTCTGCTAACAAAGTCTGACAGCCACAAGATTTCAACCAAATTTATTTCACACTGCTTTATTTAGCTCTAGAAAAGTTTTGATAGAATTTGAGGATCATTAATTAGCACTTGAAAGAGAAATACCTAATGCTTTGTTGTCACTCTCAGCCGACAGGATTTTTCATTATTTCACTCATTCTAATAAATGTGACTTTATATGCTGACCAATTATATATTTGACTAATATTAATGGTAGGAGGTCTTTAACAATACATTCTGAATTGGCTATAATTGGTTTCTTAAAAAGGGTCAGCAGAGAAGGGACTTGTTCAACCAAATTAGTAATCAATAGATAACAATACCTGACACAACAATAATGATTTCATTATTTTCATTCATTCACTCATTTTAATACATTTGCTACCACTTAAAATAAGTTGGATTTGATGGGCTTAATACTATTTCAAAAGAAATTCATTTATATTTGATTAAGAAATGCAATCACATTTGGGTAAGCTTATTCCTTGTTATATGTTATCATTCCATATATTTAAAGACATGGTACGGTAAATTATGATTTTATGTATATTAGGCTATCTCTGAATATCCCTTGCAAGTATAAATGGAGTAACATTTTGTGCATGGTACTTTTAACAGTACACACAAACACACACACACACACATATATGAAGAAATACTAACAGACATGCATCTACTACTTTGGGACAAGCTGAAATGGATTTTCTTAAACAGATTGCCAACTGAAGGCTTTTCTAAGGATGAATCAGTTTTCCACTAGATGCGATTATTTTGTTTCAGTTCTTTTGATTTTTTTACTTATGTGGATATGTGGTCTTAAATTTTTCATATATATGCATATGGTGGCTCCTAAAAAGAGGAGCAATTAAATTTATTTTAAAACTTCAAAAATATAATTGCCTTTTTTTAATTGTGAAAAAAAAAAACTTATTTTCTTATTCTTCAAGATCTAGATTTTTATTGTCCTTAAAAAAAAGGAAGAAGATCTTCCCGAATTTAAAAAAAAAAAAAAAAAAAAGACCTAAAAGATGTTTAGGGAATCGGGCCCTGTTGCACTATTTGCCTCAATGCAACCATTTTGTTCCAGACCTAATATACTACTTTTTTTTACATACCTCCTACGACTTTTTAGATTTTTTTTTGGGGGGGGGGAATATTTTTAGAGTCTAGTTGTTAGCTGAATGAATGCTATTTACAAATTGAATGGAGATTTTTAGGTTTATGGTTTTTTTTCTTCCAGGAGATGGGGGTATATTTGTTAATCTGGTCTTATTGCATGCATGATGCATAGCCCTAAAGCTTAGCTTTGTTAGTTTCTCTGAGTGGACTTTGTATGAATTACCATGCTAGTCACATACTACATTTGTCCAAGCAATGAATTTTGGCATTATAGTAGAGAAGTATTATGGTTTGGAAGTCTCACTCTCTTCTGGGTTGAATTAAATAGTTGTGATCCACAAGTCTGAAATCTTCAAAGCAGAAATGTAGGCTAGCAATGCAAGCTTTAAAATCTAGGTGTAGCTGTTAATCCTTTACAAAGGCATATAAGTCTACAGAAGTAGCTGTGAGCAAGACGTATGCTTTTCATGTCCTGCCTGCTTATGTGTTGAAGGCTTATTGATTTCCTTTCACAGTTGTAAAAACGACAATTGCCCATCATACCACACAAGCAGCAAAGTCCAAGTTTGTCAAACATTTCGTTTCACTAGCACAGTGAAAAATCCGAATTTAAATTGTTAGTGTCCAGGATAAGCAAAACATTCAAGTTTTTAACTTGTTATTTTCTAAATTGGTCTTTCCAAAGAATAGAATGCCGTAAAGGTAAAACTAATCCATTTGCAAATAGATATAGACAAGGCTTTTAAGAAACTTCCCATGTATGGGTTATAGCGTAAAATCCATTTTTATTTGTTGGTTTACAACCGTATAGTTCATCTGTATGGCTGAGAGCCTAGATCAAGATTTCATAGTGAGAAAGTAAAAGCTCAAACTTTTTGGGAAAATTAAAAAAAAAGAGAGAGAAACAAGGCACACACTTACCAGAAAGCTGAAGAAAAAAGGAAATCCTTTTTACAGTGCCCAGCTCCAGCTGTAATTCCACTGATTGTTAACTGAAATAATCAACCCCCTTCCTCGGCAGGTCCAGAACACACAAAGCCAACAGCAGCTGCAGTACCCAGCGAGAGCTTGTCCTGTTTCAGATCACTCTTAGACCAAGCAGGAGTGAGAGAGGGAAAGCATTCCAGTTTCGTGCACACAGCCCACCTCCAAGTCTGAAGTTAAAGCTTCACCTCGCAGTGGTTGAAGAACAGGGTGATGTCATAGATGGGCAGGACTTAGCCCAGCTCTTGTTCAGTGAGGTAACTGGCTAAGCAGACATATATGCTTTGCCAACACTAGAGGGGGTAAGAGAAGTCTAAATAAGGCCGAGTCTGCCAAAATAGTGCTCAGGGACTGGGTTGCATGGGCTGGGAGCAAATCTTTGAAATCTCAGCATTTTAAGTGCCCTATAGTAAGTGAGTGCTATCATAGATGTCTGCTCCTCTAGATGTCCAGCATTTTAGGACTTTGTTCATGAGATTGCAATTCCCTTTCTCTTTGCTAACAACTAGGAAGATGTGAAAATGAAGTTGATCATTAGTTGATTATTTTCATTATTTACTAATGACGTGAGTGATAGTTTTATAATTATGTGCAATAAAGACAAGTAATCCCAACAATATGTATATATTTAATAGACCTAAAAAGGGGGGAGTTTTGTGAGCATGCAAAATCTTTTATATAATCTTGATTAAAATACTGATTATTCGTTTTGGGAAGGGGGAAATGGCAAAGACCAAAAGTTAAGTTAAATATTTTTCTTTCTCTGAGACATTTACTGTATTCTTACTTATTTCTAATTTGAGAAATACAAGTATCTTTCTTGATATTTTTTCCTCCAACAATTTAGGCATGCTTAAATCCTCATTCTAAATTGAATCAATAGTATTTAAAGTTGAGTACTAGAAAGAAATAAAATATTCAGTATTATATTTGTCTCCTTTAGAGTGTAGCTATCATCAACATGTTTTAAAATCCCCTAAAAGTAATAAAAACTGTCATTGAAATGACTATTACATTGAAATAACATTCATTTTAAAAGTTGCCTATGAGGAAAACATGACAGTTGTGTAGGTCTTGAAGAATTGATTAATTTCTGCTTGTAATTTCTACAACTTCCTAGTTTTCCTAGATGTTTTTAAATCTATCATTAAATGAAAACAAAACTGGAGAACATTTTGCTTTTTATGCATCTTCTAAGGATCAATGACGTTTTGATTTTTAGTTTACCTTGGAAAATAATATCATTTAACTAATATCTTCATTTACTTTGTCCTAGGAAAGGAAGACTTTCCCAATTGTCTGTTTTTTTTTTCTCCTTATACTCTTCAAAATGTTTGCTTCTATAAGAGGCCAGCTAATTGCTTTTCCTAAGAATATTTGATTAAGGTCTCTTCATTAGCTTCATTTAATTTATCTCTTTATATGCTTGTTTGATAGCAGTTTGACCTTTTGCATTCCCTGCTAAGACTAGGTGATACCAAAGTAGAAGGTAAACTCATGATAAGAGGTGTATTGACCCCAATTGTTCCATGACTGCACTTTTACTTGTATCAGAGGGAAAAAACACCATTAGGTTTGGATGGGTGAATTTTTTAAATTCTAAAGTCTATTAAAACACTAGGCAATTATTATTTGAGTTAACTAGTGATGCAGATGTTGCATTTTAATAAAAATGAAAGAGACATCAATAGGCCATACTGAGCTCCCAGAAATCAAGCAAATTCTTTTTGTATGTTCTTAATTCCAGTGCTATTTTATCAAATCATCCTTTCTCATAGAAACTTTTAGACCAGAAATAGTTACATTAAAAAAGAACTCTTATTTTGTCCAGTTTCTAAGAGTATGTTTCATATATGTCTGTATCAATATTATATCTACATAGAGAATCTTTGACAGAAATTTTAGAAACACAGTAACAATGAGTCCTTTAATTTAGTAAAAAGAGTAGGGCATAAGGTGAAGTGAGGTAGGGGAATGGTTATTCTATCAAGGCATTATAACCATGTTACTTACTTTGATTAATCTATCTGTACCTTAGTTACTGGAGATATAAGAAAAATAGATGATGTCTTAATTATTGTCTAAAATGGGAATCTTGGAATAAGCAGTCCTTAATTTGCAAATCACTAATAATAGTAAAATTAAATCATAATATTTAATATTTTCAAAGTCAGTGCTTTATAAAGTTTTTTTTACTAATTTATGTTTACATACATTATCCACTACCTTGCTATACTATTGGCTTATTATATATTTGTTGAACTGAATTGAATTTTCTTTGACTTCAGAACCACCCTGTAAGATGGGTACTGCAAGTATTTTTGTCTTCATTTTGGGGACAGTAAAACCGAGACCTAAGGAGATTTACTCCAAGTCCCATACCTAGTAAATAAATGGCAGTGCTAAGGCTTTAACCAGGATCATAAAAGAAAATCATTTAGCAAATTAATTAACTTTTTGTAGACTTTTTTCCCTACAATTTTATACTTTTTTATATTCAAGATGGATGATCAGGGGAAGTAATATTTATATAGTCTGCTTCTTTCTAAGAATTAAAAGCGCTTTTATGTATCAAAGGCATACGTGGTTTTGTAAATTAGTGGCTTTGAAACCATGAAGAATTAGAATCAAGATCTTTGATAGATATTGGCTGAGTGATGCTGGCAAATAGCTTAGACCTCTCTGGGTTCTAGACAACTTTCTAAGACTTCATGTTGTAGAGAAAATGATAACTTGCATTGGTAGAGTTTCCTCACCTGGTAATTCTCTATATCAGTTAAGTCATCAACTGAATTCCTATTGCTATTCCCTTTACATATGTTGTCTAACAGAAGCCATTTGATATAGGAAAGGCAAATGCAAGCAGTTCTCAAATTACATATAGGTTATATTCCAAAAAATTATGAGGTTAACTTGGTTGCTTTAAACTCACATTATATTCTCTAAATGTTCAATATCATAAATGGCAATTTGATTTTCAACTATTTAAACCAAAAAGCAAATAAATTATACTTTTCATTTAAAAAAATTTTTTTGGATTCAAGAAACAAGAAGCTAAGCAGTGCAAGAAAGAAGTGTTAATAAAAAAAAGGAAGAAGCAGCAGCATTTTTTGTACCTTTTTTTTCACACAGAAGTCTTTTCATGCCAAATCCAATACTCCCTAATAGTAGCATTTCCAACTTCTGCTCCTACAATGCACCTACACCTTTCTGCTTGTTCTAAGACCATGATGCTACTGCCATGGGAACCACTGTGAAAAACTTGAGATTAAAAAATTTTTTTTTCACAAGTGCCTTCCTATTTCCATTTTCAATTTTCCCTTGGTATCTGAAGTCTTTGACTTGTTTCTTTCTCCCTCCCCAAAGAACATTTATAAACTAGATAATTTTCAGAAAAGATTGAACAAGATGGAGAAAGACCTCATGCCATATGAGAGTTGGATTGAATAAGAGAAGATTTAGAGAAGAAGCATGAGAGAGATCTTCAATAATTTAAAGATAGTTATAAGAAAGAGGGATTAGATTTATTTTGTTTTGCCCTAGAGGTCAGAATTAGGAGCAATGAGAAGTTGCAGAGAGAAAAATTTTAAGTTTGATATAAGGGAACTATTAACAATTAAAGCTATAGAAAAGTAGAGCTGGATGGCCTTGGGAGGTTGTGTGTTCCCACTCAAAGGAGGTCTGTAGGTAAAGAATGTAGATCAAAGCTTTTAAACTATGTTTCAAGACACCATATGGGGTCATATAATTGAATGTGGGGATTGCAAAATTATGTTTTATTGTCAGTAAATGTTTCATTTGTATATGTTTTTGTATGCCTATATACCTGAGGTCTCATAAAAATTTCCCAAGATTACATTATATTATATCATATTATAATATTATATCAAGATTATAATCCCCCAAATTCTACCAGTGAAAGATTTGAGTGAATAAAATTCTTCCTTTAAAAATGAAAATTTCATTGGAAATTTGAGTTTGTAAGTCACCTACTCATTTGAATTCAGTTATATTGCTTTCTTCTTACTATCTCACTGATTTCAGCAACACTAAAAAGAATGGGAATTTATTAGGGGTAAACAGGCAGTTTTGGGATAAATAACACTTTTCGGATAGGGAGGGTATGATGTACTGGTACTTGAGTAGAGGGAAACTAATATATGGGAGAAGTCAAAGGGAGACTTCAATTAAAGTCCTTCATAACTTAACCCCTTCCTACTTTTCCAGTCTTCTTATAACTTATTCTCTTTCCCTGCACTTTGAGATTCAGTGTCTTTGGCCTCTGTTTTTCCTCCAATAGGATACACCATATCTGGGTATAATTACTAGCTATCCTCATACCTGGAATTCTTTCCCTCCTTTACTTCCTTCCTTCAAATCTCAGGTAAAGTCTCACCTTCTGTTATATCCTTTCCTAGTCTTGCTTAATCTTATTGTCCTGGGTCTGAGTGATTTTATCCTGCATGTATTTCATTTTCACCCAGTTTGCATGTTTTCTCTCCCATTGGATTATAAACTCCTTAAGAACAGAGACTGTTGGGTCTTGCATTTTTTTTTTTT
>JAJPUD010028775.1:0-14417 GCA_023553655.1 Myrmecobius fasciatus
AAGTCAGTTGTTTTTCCTAGGAGATATTTCATATTTTCTTCTAATTTTTCATTTTTTTGTTTTTGTTTGACTGATTCTTCAAGTCTTAGTGAGTCATTCACTTGCATTTGTTCAATTCTTATTTTTAAAGTGTTGTTTTCTTCAGTTACCTTTTTAAGCTCCTTTTGTAACTGGCCAATTTGTTCATTGCACTCTTTTTCCACTTCACTAATTTTATTGTTTAATAAATTGGTGTCTTTTTCATATCTCTTTTGCAGGGCATCATATTCTTCTTGCACTGATTTCAGTTTATTTTCCCATTTATCCTCCAGCTCTCTTTTGAGGTTCTTTATGCAGTCTTCCAGAAAGGCCTTTTGAAAAGGGGACCAGTGATGGTCCTGGCTGATGTTCTCTGGATTTTTGTCTAAAGGAACCTCTGGCTCTGGGGTCGTTTCTTTGCCTTGATAAAAGCTGTCTATGGTGAGAGCTCTCTTTTGCTTCTTCATCAATTTTTTTTTTTTTAGACAGTGTGGATATCTCTTTAAGGTAGGGGAAAAAAAAGCGGCGGCTGCAAAAAGCTTTGCCCTGGGGCACTTTGGCGAGTTGACTTAAGGTGCTGGGCCGGTGGGGGCTAGGGCTAAGTCCGAATTACTCCTTAAACAAGGCAAGTCTGCCAGAACACCTGCCCGAAATCAGGGCAGAGTGTCCCGAGTGCCTCAGATAAACTCCAGGTGTTTGGAATTTGGAGTTTGGAGTTTGGAATTTCTTCCACGATGAGCTGAGCTGAGTCCCACCCTCACTTCAGGCCTGCGCAGTTGTCGTCTATTTATCTCTCTGTCCGAGTCCGACTAACCTGATATGAAGTTATCTAGAGAGCTGTGCCCAAATATTTCTGAGTTCGTTGACTTGAATATCAGTTCGGAGGCTTATTTTATTGTTCATTTGAGAGAAGATCGGAGGAGAGGCAGAAAGTCACCTTTTCACTCCGCCATCTTGGCTCCGCCCCCCCCCCCCCATAGTTTTTTCTTAAAATGGAAATTTGATATTTTATATTTTGAATCTTTCTTATGTTCACTTGTGCACATGGCAATTTTTTTCCTTTTCCTATTTTGCTTGTTTTAAAGAAAGAAAAGAAAAGAATATATCTTTATATATTGCCTAAAACTAATTTTTAAATCATAAAACCACAGAAGTGGAAGTGACTTTAAGAATCATCCCTTTCATTTTGAAGAAAAAAAAATGTTCTAGTCCTGTATCACTTTCATTGCCATTTAATAAAGAAAGATAATATTTTACATGTTCTGCTGCCAGCCTCTTACAGAAGTTTCCAGTAGGAAGAAATATGAAGTCTATCATGACCCTACATAAAAGCATAATTACAGAAGTCATTGTGCTTCTAAGTAATCTTTTATGCTGCACAAGTAAAGGTTTGATTTAAAAAAAGCATAATTAATGTTGTTAGTGTATTGTTATTCTCAAGCATTTATGAAAGAGCATACTAATTCACTAGCAAAAAAAAATTAAAATAAAAGTTTCCTAGGATATTTGCTGTTTGTTCAATATAACTTTATGAATTGAGAAGAGATCCTGGGGAGAGGAAGGTGATTCACATTTTATTTTGGAAACCAAGGTACTTCTCACAAAGTACGGAACAGCCTCCATCCTGCTGTGTTATCTTTCTCTAATTCCTAGAATCTTTTCTCTCTCGGAGGAAACCACTTTGTGTTTTAGCTTAAGAAGTGGTTGGTACTGGTTTAAATGTGTTTTCAAAAGGTAAGCTCTAAAGTAGACTGTGACTTTGGTAATTTTCCAAATGGTCAGGTCTCTATCATAAGCCAGGCAGCTAGATATATCAGTTTGAAATTCAATGAGTAAATCTGATCAGTTGTATACAGATATAGACATATACAGTTCAGAAAAAGGATGGAAAGTGAATAAAGAAGTTGGAAAATTTCTGATTTTTTTTTCAAAACAAGATGAGGATAAGACTAAAAGGCCAGTTGTTAGAAAGATTACTAATTTGGTAAAAGATCATTGTGGACATTTATGTAAACCAATGGCATATACTACTTCTTTCAATTTTTACATAAAGGGAAATAAATCCTACAAAAATACTGAACTAAGAAAGCTAATTGATAATGAGAAGAAGAGTTTAATATCTCTGGGATGTTTGAAGTAAGCAGTTAAAGGTTTCTCTTCCTACCTGGAAATCAATAATTAAAATAAAGTTAACTTTAAAACTAGGTAACTATAAAAGTTACAGAAATAAACTATTCTAAAATCATGTTCTAGTGAAGTTATATGTCATGAGTACTCTCTGGCCTCATTCAACCAGAGTCAAACCAGGTATATTTCCTCTCAGAGTCCTTAAGAAGTATCCTTAAGGGATTAGATCGCCCCATTTCTAATGTAAGCTAGAATATCCAAAAATATTTGAGGAGTTCTCCAGGAGCTCCATAAATGCTCCATAAGTCCAATTTTATCCTGGGGGAATGGCACATGTAGTAAATAAGTTTTCTACCCCAGATTTGGACTGCTAATCTTTCTCAGGATTCTAAGGATACTTCTGAAAGAATAGGGTGTCTTTTCACTAATATCATCAATTTGTCCTCATTCTAAATATATCCTTCCACTACTGTTTGCCACTTTGCCTAACACCCCTGTTCCACTTAACCAATTAGTTATCAATTATCAATATCAATTAGTTTTTACAAAGGAAAATTAACTTTGAAAATGTAGCAAACATAAAAATATAAATATTTCCCTTTAGCATCTTTAGGGCAGTCTCCTCTGTACCAACTCTATTTCTAGGGAAAGTGAACTCCAACTCGGTACAGTTTCTGTGCAGTCTTAGTTCCACCAAGTTCCCATCTAAATGAATCATCATTACCTAGTGATTCAATTATCATTTGGATGGGTCTCCAAAATCACTCCTTGCTTTTGGCAGCATCAAAACTTAGTCTCAAAACCAATTCTCAGCTACATTCTCTTAAAACAAAAGAACACAAACCAAGGCCCATATTTACAGGTTCACCTGTTAATCTTAGATGGGAAGATGGTCTGAAGTCCCTCTCTTTACAACATTTGCCTCTTACTGAGCACTGTGTAGTAGGAATACATCCATTGAAGAAAATAAACCAACCTAAGAAAGTAAGTCAAATCAATAGAAAGAGATGTCCAACCAAGAGAAAGAGAATGATACTAATTAAGTAAGATCTTTTGAATCCAACCAGTTCCAGCTCCACAGCTATGGGCAATCAAGATTCTTCAATTCAACATGAATAGCCTAAGACAAATTACAGAATGTCTATGGATACATCAACATCTTTCCAAAGAATATTTCCATTATACATTATTATTACGTTCTTGGAAGCATGTTTTCACATGGGGAGCATTCTGTTCTACAACACTCTGTTAATGCACAGAGTAACTGAGCTCATTGGACAGTCCTTCATTATACATGGACATGTCTTGGAATAGATTTTTAATTGAAAACAAAAATGAAAATATTCAAATAAATATAAAAGATTGTTTTCTACTTGAGCCTAAATGAACATCAATAATATAAGTATCTAAGGATTTACATTTCTTTTCATGATTTTAATTGTTTTTCATAATATTATCACATAATATTATTATGCAGTAGCAAAGGAAAGAGTTTCATAGTAGATGAAGGGAAAGAAAGAGACAATTTCAAAAACTGGAGTTCAAATTCTACTTCTTACTTGTATTGGCTGTATGACCCTTGACAAATAAATACTTAACCTTTCAGTACCTCACATGGAACTTCTGAAAAATGTAATTTACAAAATTACAGATTTGCTAGAGATAGAGGATGATAAAAATGATATCATATGAATGTATGTAAAGTGCTTTGCAAATCTGAGAACATATGGATGTATAATATAAATTTATTTATATTTATAACATAAATGGTATAAAAACATGTTTATCAAAAAATGATATGACATTAAAGTAAGTAATCATGAAAAGAGCACTTAAAGATGACACTGAAAGGGAGAAAATAAACAGAAAAAAATGGAAATAATCTATAATATTTCTATTAAAAAAATTTTCCATCATCAATGAGAGTAGAGTCATTTGAACTTTAACATCATAGTTCTGGATATTCTTCAATATGAAACAGAAATTATACTGAAGAAAACAAATGAGAGAAACTCCTAAACAAGACCAAGAATAAACAGAGGAAGTCTATGCTAGAGGCTATGTTATTTTGAAAGTGCTGAGGGATCAGTTCTTGAAGTATTTGAAAGACAGTGTATACAAAGACTTGGGTGAGGGGAATCTCCCAAACTTATTATTACCAAGGAAGGGAGTACATGATGCAATATCAATAACTAATGACCCATTTAACTATTTTCTCCAAATTTTTATAAAGACAATATGACACACAGCGGTCATCTTTGATGGAGTCTTAATAAGACAGACCTTCATAGGTATTTTTTCAGGAGACAACATCTTTACTCTAGCATAATTGACTGAAAACCATAGCAAATTAAAAGTCCTATTATGTTTGCTTGTTGATTATTTTTTTTGAAAAAATAATAAAGTACATAAAGCAAAGGACTACCTTAAAGATTCTAGAAAGGTAGCTGCCAAACACATCTCAAAGCCCTACAAAATTCTTTTAAAAATGCAGCAATTGAAAGAAATTTGTTTAACAAGCCTCTGGATTTTAATGTCAAATGAGGCATAAAATTAAGAATACATTTTCTCACTGAAAATGTTTGGAAGAGTTCAGGACTGAGATCAAAAAATATGTATGGTTTCTCTAGACTTGAAGAGGTCCTAAAGATGCTTCTATTTGACAGGTTACTATATTTAGACAACCCTAAAGAGTTAACTTTTAAAATTACTTTGAATAATTAATAACTGTGACAAAGTTACAGGATACAAATAAATCCACATAATCATCAGCATTCCTATCCAGCAAAGCCTCTCAAGAAGAGTTAGAAAGAGAAACTGCATTCAGACTAACTACATATTCTCTAAACTCCTGGGTGTATTCAAGATTCATCAAAGAAGCAAATGCATTATATGAAATATCTTTTTAGAGGAAGAAAATTACTGGCAAATGATAGTAATCTATTTGTTTATAAAGAGTATCAATAAACTACTGAGAGAGAGAGTCAGAGTCAAAGACAGAAAGAGAAAGAAATAGACAGGAAAGAGGAAGAGATAGAGAAAGTAATTCAGATTGAAACATATTTAGAAAGACAGACAGATAGCTAGGGCTGATTCCTTATTACATACACCTTAGAATAAGGCTTTTTAACTTGGGGTCCCTGAATCTCTAAAGAGTTTATGGATAAATTTCAGATATTCATGAAGATGGATGAGGAGAAAGTACATATTTATTTTCTTTATAGTCTTTACTTTTAAATACAACTACAAAAAACTGTTTACAGAAATACAAACTTAAATAACTGGAGAATTATGAATTGCTTGTGGATAGAATGAGGCAGCATAATAATCTAAATTAATTTACTTATCCATTGATATATCAATCTAAATGCCAAAGGTTATTTTATAGAACTAGAAAAAATAATAACCAAATTTATCTGAAGACAAAAGGTCAGGAATGTCAAGAGAAAAGATGGGGGAAAAGGTGGAAAGGAAGATGGTTACCAGTAGCATATCTCACATATTCTTAATGCCACTTGGTACTAGTTAAAAATAAATAAATCAGTTAAACACAATTTAATCAATTAGAGGAATAGAATACAAAATACCAAACCAAAAAACCCTAGTAGCTTAGCATTTGTAAACACAAAGAATAAAACTACTTGTGTAAAGACTCCCTATTTGATAATATAATAATATAAAAGTAACCTGTTGGGAAACTAGTCAGAAGTCTGACAAAAATTAGAAAAACATCTCACATTTTATACCAAGAAAAGATCCAAAAGATATACAAGGAACTGATTTAGATTTATAAAAATAAGAGTCATTCCCCAACTGAAAAATGATCTAAGACAATGATTCTCAAAATTCTTGGTCTCTGGATCCCTTTACATTCTCGAAAATTTTTGAGAATTTCCTCAAAGACCTTTTATTTATATGAATTATACCTATAGATATTCACTACAATTGGAATTAAAACATTTTGGTATTTTTGTGGAAATAGTTTTGGCATCATTGATGCTCTCCAAGTATTCTAAGGAACTCTAGAAATATTTGCATAGCACTTTGATAACCATTGGTCTAAGCAAATGAATGTCAGTTCTCAAAAAGCCCAATCTATCTAAAGTGGCATAAAAAAGCTACAAATCACTAATAATTAGAAAACTTCAAAGTATAGCATCTTACTTTACACTCCATCAAATTGGCAAAGCTGACCAAAAAAGCATCAAAAGACAAATATTGGGGAAATGAGCATATGGATACATTACTAATGGAGTTGTGAATTAGTTCAACCTCTCTGGAAAACAATTTGAAATTATACCTCAAAAGTTACTAAAAGTGCAAACCTACTGACCAACTGTACCACTACTATGCATATAACTTCAAAGAAAAAGAAGGTCTTAAATATACAAAAGCCTTTTACAGCCATAAAAAGCTCTTTTTGTGGTGGCAAAGAATTGGAAACTAAAGTGCTCATCAACTAGAGAATAGATGAACAAGTTATGATATATAAATGTAATAGAATACTACTATGCTGTGAGAAATGAAGAAATAGTTTCAGAGAGACCTGGAAAGGTTAATATAAAGTGATACTGAATGAAGCAAGCAGCCACAGCTTCTTGCATGTGGGCAACAAAATCTGGAAAGGACTCTTTAGGATTTTGTTTCACCTGTGCCATACTATTCCCATCACCCTGTTCTCCTATTAATTTAGTCCATGCCCTTCTAGCACAATCGGCTACCAATGTATATTCAGTAGGTAAGTACTGCAATTGGGCATCAGTGGTCTCATATTATCCTGTCCCTGACAATGCAGCATATACTTGGGAAGCCCCATTCCCATGTCACAGGGCCTCCTGTTTAGCCTGCTCTGCAAATTCAGCTCTCCATACAACAGCCTGTCCAGGGGTCAAACAGGCTCGAGTTATAGTTTTCCAATCATTGGGACAGAGAATAAACATCATGGATAATTGTTCAATTAGAGTTAATAAAAAAGGAGCAGTATGGCCATATTGAGCCACAGCAGCTTTTAGGTCTTTAATAAGTTTCCATGGGATAGGAATATGTTCTTCTACGCACTCCACCAGGGGCTTGTGGATCTGGGGTTTCTATAACTGGGCAAATCCCCAGCTTTCTACATCTTCCCCATTTTTATGAGCTTGCTCTATGGCTTTCTCTAATCCTGATTTTTCCTTGCTGGCAGTGAATTCTACATGTGTTGTTTTGTTTGAAGTGATAGGGCTGGGACAAACCTTTTCTCCTTTCTCTGCACTTAATACAGATTTTTTTGTTTTTCTTCGGGAGCAAAAATAAGGGTATAATTGGTTGTAAGGAGGTACACTGGGCAGAGGAGGGGGCCGTTGTTCCTTAATCTCTTCCCCAGCTTTTTCACCGAAACCTGCTCTATCTTTGGCTTGACTCTCCATGGTGAAGCTGCACTGGGGGCAGCTAGCCCTTTCAAAAGGAGCCCTCACCAGACTAAATACAATAAATATAACAAATATAATAGATATAATAATAAATGCCCATAGATCCTCCAGGGTTAAACTGACCCCTTGTTTTTTAATGGCTTCATATAACTGCCTAGCCCATATCTCATCCTCCTCTGGATTAATTATGGCATTTCCCATCTTCTCACCTGACAACCGTCAGCAAGGCACTCTCCTTGGCTTCCTGCAATTTATACAGGGTCCCATTCAATTCCTACCCTAATTTGATTTCAAGTTAAGCCCCACGTACAGTGCCACTTGCTAGGTGCTATACCTAAGGGCAGCGGGATCTCACCTCTTCCGGAGCTTTGGGACATGCCTAGCGTGTTCAACAAAAGGAAAGTCACAATCCAGAGGAAGATGAAATAAAGTAGTTCTTTATTCAGCTCCTCCCTTACAGCCAGCCTGCCTCATTATATCTTCCCTCTTCTCTTAGCCTGGCCTCCTAGCTTAGCCCCTCCTCCTTGCTTTTCCCCTTCTCTTTGCCTCCTTACTTCCCCCACTCTCTGTGGTCATGCCCTTTATCCACTAGCCCACACATCCTTTAGTACTTAACTTTGTATTGAAAGGAGGAATTCAGCAAGAAGGTGGAGTTCTCATCTTGATAACAGAGCACAACTAGAGGCAAGCCCATTTTCTAGATCACTTTGAACAGCTTTTTATTTGAGCCATCATCAGCAATCTCTGTCAAGTCTTGGGGTCTCATGTCCTCAAGAGAAATACACACCTCAATTCTGATCCTCAATTCAAAGGCAAACTTCCCATCAGGGTCCCCAACTCCCTCAACCCTAACAATACTGAATGAAGCAAGCAAAATCAAAAGAAAATGTATTGTACTGAAGTGTGTCCTTAATCAAAATAAAAAGGACTCAAGTCACAGGAAGGTATGCCATCTCTGAATCTCTTGTTTAAAGGCTAATAAGTTATAAGCTTAACTAAGTCTTTCACTATGTTTTTCTGCATATGTTGTTATTTATATCTTTTCCACAAGTGTGAACTATATTTTTCTTAAATATAAGCATTATTATGGTATTATACTACTTTCTAGTCTTTGATACTAATTTGTTTCATTTGAGATTATCTCCAGTTTACCCTGTGTATATGTAGTTAGATAAAAAGAAATCTTGTTTGTACCTAGATGTTTACATGTTGTCTTATGCATTAAACTGTGATACCAACCTTTACTTGGAAATTAAAATTTCTTAAAATTCTTTCCCCCCAGTGATTCCATGTATAACTATGAGTCAAGGGTATCACTGTCTCTAAAGAATCAATTTTAGAGTCATTCTAAAGGCAATGAAAAGGTGAAAGGTGGGCACAAGTAGCTTACAATACTATATCAGTGAAGAGTTATACAGAAAAAGTAATATAAAGGATAAAATCAGGAAGATGTATGGCTAAGAAAAAAAAACATGAGTCACTTGCATAATGAGAGGAAGAGATAGATGATATAAGGAGCCTGTGTGCTTTAGCAAAAAGATCTAGAGAATTTTCTTCCCCAGAATGCTAGGTAGACACCTTGGGGAGCTTTGCTGGATGATATGAACAAAAAGAGCTTTAGAAAAATAGGTATGGATGGGTTTTAATTGTAGGGAATTCCCACATCAAAAATAAGGCAACTTGAGCTATTTCCATGATCTAGGATGTCAAGAATCCAAAATGAGGTTTAAAAAATTTCAGGAACTGATGCTTACTGATCCTGGGCTTGCTTTCTACTCCTCTTGTACTTCCCATACTACTGGCAGCAAGGTTGCATTAGCAGATGCATGGACACACATAGATTTATGTCAAAACTCACCCCTATAAATTGGCTCCTCCTCCCTATTTCTAGTGTTTTAAAGACCTGAGCTCCAGGCTGTGAAATTATCCTCATGTCTCAATAGTAAACTTGTCTACAGCACTTCAGGAACAAATGACTGCCAGAGGCTTCAAGCTGAAAGCACTAGTTTTGAACTAAAGCTCTGAACTTCTGAGAGCTCTGAGGTGCTGGGGAACACATTTTTTTCCCATTCCTTCCTTCTTTTTCTAGTGGATGTAGAATAGTCTTGTATTATTCAAATGCCCTTTCCTTATATTTTTAGGTCTTTTTCCTGACAGAAATTACCTCAGATCAGAAATACTAAAAGAACGAAAAATGCAGATAGCAACAGCTAAATTACACAAGGAGAAAAGGTTGAAGGCAGAGAAAAAGCAAACAGGGGAAATTATTGGCAGAACCTAGAGATACCCTGCCTATACATTACTATATGGTAGGGTACAAGAAAACAGAACAGGAAGTACAATAGAGAGGACTAAATATTTCACTGGGGTCAAATCAAGGATTAGTAATGAAGGAGAAGGTGACCTCTGTAATCTTAGAAAGAGAAAAAACATTTTAAGGAGAGTAGGTAAGAAAGAGGGAAGAAAGATTGAAAAGGAGAGAAAAGGGATGAGATCTTACTTTTGATGTGGGTGTAGATTCCATTGATAAATGCTCTTATGGGTGAAAGGAGATGAGGGCTTTATACTGAATGAAGGCTTGGGGTTTTGGTGCCCCAAAAGTCTACTTGTTCTGGGAGGATGAAGTTAGAACCACTGGAGCCAACCAGCACTTGAAGGAATGGGAAAGCATGGACCCAGGGAAGTGTAGGGGGAAAAAAGTCAAGAAGATATGGCATAAGGAATTGGTGATAGGAAGGAGTACAGTTCTCTTTGAAAACTGTAATATTTTGCATTTTTTGAGAATAAAGTACAATGGAACAGTGGAATGCATGGGGTAAATCCTACAAAGCAGTAAGAGAAATCATCTAGATGGCAGTGCCTAGAATGGATATCTTGGAAGCTTTGATTGTATGAAGAATAGAGATTAAGGAGAAAAGCTAGATAATTATATGGATTATGAATCAGAGAATGAAGGTCTAGAGTAAACAAAGAGAAGATAGATAATGAAGAGAATAAAAGAACTGATTCAAAAAATGAAATTTTAAAAAACTAATGAACAGAACTAGCTAAGTAATTGGGGTTGTGACTTGCCCAGGATCACATATCTAGTAAGTATTTGTGGACAGGTTTTAATTCAACTTTTCCTGACTTTAGAACTGTATGAAGTACATTTTCCCTATCTGACAGCTCCTTCCCTATGTTGGTGGAGATTAGGACTGATACAAATCATGGTTACTTGTAATTCATTTGGAAAATTTTCACTTAAAAAAAACTCAAAAGAAAGCAATGACATTATCTTTATTATTCATTCTGAGGAAAAAGCTTTCAAAAATTCAACTGCTTTATCTTTTGTGAAGGACAAAATACAAATTTTGATAAAAATACACATTTTTGCTCGCAAGCATTCATACCAAGAATATTTTTAAAACCCGATTAAAAGAGTTTCTTGATTTCAGATAGAGCACTGATTTACCATCCACTATTAATAATCTCTATGTTGTATCATTATTTCTGTTTCTAAACAATTCTGTGATCTTGGGAAAAATAGTCACTGTCCCTGTATTATTTTTTCACCATATATCCAGATTAGAGTAGGCAAACAAATCTGGGTTTGGAATCAGACAGTGAGTTTGAGAAATAGAACTAATACTTACTAGTTGTGTAACTATAGACAAGGAACATAGTTAAATTAATAATATTCAAACTGCTTCTTAAATGGCCAGCGGAGTGGCATAATAGATATAATATATCAGGCCTGGTGTAAAATAAGCTTACCTTCCTGAGTTAAAATCTAGCCCCAGACACTTACTAGTTATGTGACCATGGGCAGGTTACAATCTTGTTTACCTCAGTTTCCTCATCTGTAAAATGAGCAGGGTAAATAAATAGCAGACCACTTCGGTATATGTGCCAAAATACCTAAATACGATCATGAAGAATTGAATATGAATGAAAACACCTGAACAACAATAACCTACATAAATGCCTTAACATAATGAAAATACTAAAAGCTAAATATAAATGTAAGTTATCATTCTCTTTTCCCAGAAAATGAGTAGGTTTCAGTGATTACTAAAACAATAGTCACAATTCTTTGGAGAATGGAATTATGGAAACCAAAAAGATAATTTTATAGGAAATCCAAGATTAAAACTAGATAAAAAAGCTTTAGTTATTAGGAAATGTTACCCATTCTTCCACTAATTTCCAGATCTTGACATCTAATAGGAGAGATACTAGAGTCCAACTGATCTTGGTATAATTGTGAAATTTCCCAGTCTGAGCACTCTGTGACCAGTCTTGGTGGCCAGTTTTGGTAGTCATATCTTCACAGTTCTAACAGTCAGTACTTTACAATCCAATTGATACTTCTGAGAAGAGGCAGTCTGCTACGAGGGACAAAGTATTCAACTTGGAATCAGGAAGCTGTGGGTCCAAATCCAACCATTGATTCTTATTACAGTGAACCCAGGGAAGTCTCTGAAAATCTGGCAAGAATTCCTTTGATTCAACTAAGCCACTGACAAATAATAAATCTACTGATGGAAGGAGTTTCCTACATTTAGGAAATCAAGCATTTTTCTATTTCTTTCTTAGGCCTCTGAGAAAGCTTGTATTTATATGCTTTATTCACACTAAGAATTAACTGAAAAAAATTTAAAGTTCTTCTCCCTCATAAGGAGAATGAAAAAAAAAATTGATGAAAATGATAAAGAATGGATTTAACTTTCTAGGATAGATGTTCAATCGTCTAACCAAGAAGTAAAAAAGGAAGGATGAAAATTCCCTAAAATGACACTGATTGAAATTTAGCTAATTGGGACTTCCTTCCGGGGGTGGAGCCATGGTGGCAGAGATCAGACAGGATTCTCTGTAACCTCCTCTAACCTCCCCTCAAACCAACAAAATATGAAGCCTCTAGACTGATTCTGAAGCAAAAAAATCCACAATATCCGGAGAACAACACGATTCTAGAAGAAGATACTCTGGAAGAACCTCAAAAACAGGTCTGTTTTAATGGGGCAGGGGGTGGCCTACTGAACCCAGACTGCAGCACAGGGAGACCGGGGCAGGGAGCTGGAGCAGGGAGCTGGAACAGGAGTCAGAACAGGAGTGGGAGCGTTGTGCTTTTCACACACCTGGGAGTCTTCTGCCGGCCTCTTGGAACAATTTGTCCTGATTGTGGGCAGGTGGTTTGGAGGGTCTGCCTTTTGAGGGGGATAGATTGTGAACCACTGAACCCCTGATGAGCATCGTAACTAGCTGCCATTACACAGCACCTTAATGCAATCAATCAAACAACAGGTCTGATAAGCACCAGAAATAATTCAATCAGTGGAGCTGCCCAGCCCTGACATAATTCAATCAGCAGAACTGCCCAGTTCCTGAATTAACTCAATCAGCAGAACTGCCCCAGGGCAAATTAAAGCAGCTGTCCCACCTTTGCCCTAAACAGACCTCACACCTTTAAAAAAAATGAATAAAAAACCAAAAAGAGCTCTCACCATAGACAACTTTTATGGAGAGAGGGAAGAACAGACCTCAAATCCTGAGGCCCCTAAAGGTAAAGCAACTCCAGAAAAAGCCCCAAAGAGAGACATAAATTGGTCTCCATGTCACAAGGCTTTCTTTGAAGATTGCATAAAAAATCTTAAAAGAGAGTTAGAAGAAACATGGGGAAACGAAATGAGATCACTGCAAAATAAAATAGAAAAAATGGAAAAAGAATGCAGTGAACAAAAAAATGTAATTGGTCAATTGCAAAAGGAACTAAAAACAGTAACTGAAGAAAATAAGACATTAAAAATTAGAATCGAACAATTGGAAATGAATGACTCATCAAGACTTCAAGAATCAGTGAAACAAAAACAAAAAAATGAAAAGATAGAGAAAAACATGAAATATCTCCTAGGAAAAACAACTGACCTGGAAAATAGATCTAGGAGAGACAATCTAAGGATTATAGGGCTTCCTGAAAGCCATGATGAAAAAAAGAACCTGGACACTATATTCCAGGAAATCATAAAAGAAAACTGCCCTGATATTTTACACCCAGAAGGCAAAATACTCCTTGAAACAATCCACCGATCACCTCCTGAAAGAAACCCAAAAATTAAGTCGCCCAGAAATATCGTGGCTAGATTCCAGAACTATCATACCAAGGAAAAGATATTACAAGAAGCCAGAAAGAAACAATTTAAATATCGGGGAGCTACAATTAGGATCACACAGGACCTAGCAGCTTCTACTTTGAAGGATCGAAGGGCCTGGAATCAGATATTCCGAAGGGCAAAAGAACTTGGATTACAGCCAAGAATAAGTTACCCAGCTAGAATGAGCATTATCTTCCAGGGAAGAAGATGGTCTTTCAATGATATAGGAGAATTTCACCTATTTCTACTGAAAAGACCAGAACTGAACAAAAAATTTGATCTACAAACACAGAACACAAGAGAAACATAAAAAGGTAACAAGAAAAAATAACTCTTGAGAACTATATTTATGTTATAGATACTTATAGAATGAGGATTGATTTTATGAATTGATTATTACATTATGATTATGATATGATTACTGTGATTTTATGATTATCATATGATTACTGTGATTTTATGATTATTATGATATGTTTATTGTGATTTTATGAATCTTATGATATGATAAACTGAAAAAAAATTAGAGGTAGAAAAGGGATAACACTGGAAGAAGAGGAAAAGGAGGTAAAATAAGGGAAATTACATCACATGTAGAGGCAAAGAAAACCTATAATGATTGAGGGGAGAAAAGGGAGGGGAATGAGAATTGGGTTAATCTCCATCTCATCAGATTTGGCTCAGAGGGAATAATAGACGTACTTATAAGGAAAATGGAGGGAAAGGGGGG